>ML309506.1:0-34507 GCA_005239505.1 Nicotiana paniculata
GTGTTAGGGCAGGGTGAGCTGTCTATCTGTTCCAGAGATTCTCGGAGGTTTGCAAGGTAGTTGTATGCGTCCGCAGTCCTTCTCCCTCTCCTGCTTACTATTATAGAATTTATTTTCTTTGAGTTGTATATTTTATGTAGATGCTCATAACCAGTGACTCCGGGTTCTCGGGGGGTTGTATTTAATATTCAGTATAGCTTTAACTGTTTTATAAATGTTTAAAGGAGACCTTTATGGGTAATCAGTATAGTAAAGATGTAAATGGAAGCTTATTATGATTCGAGTAGTTTTGGCTGGTTTCCACGATAGGCGCCATAACGACTGGCTGAGATTTGGGGTCGTGATAGTTGGAGTAACAGATTGCAACCTTCGAAATGTTTTGCTCCTTGTTGACATTTTTCTAAAGCCCGGTACATATCTGCAACGATCATGGGCACAATGCTGAAATATTGCCCATTTAACCCTTCCATTACAGTCTTAGTTACCATGGCTAACCATGTATGGATCCTTTCTTTCTTCATCGAAAACACGATCAATCCCAAAAAGAAGACCATAAACACGAACATTCGGCGATGGACGTGTCCCAGAGAGGTGATAGCAAACTCGTCATGGTAGGTACGGTATGATTTGCTGTAGCCATACCGTTCGTACAGGTAATCAAAAGGAATGCACGAATCCTCTAGACATACCAATTCCGCGTCCTTTTTCAGACCCATCATCTTGAGGAAACTTCTGCCTGTGCGGTTCTCAGGCATCAGCAACCCCGGAGTTTCCCATACTAGGTTAGCCAACCCTCCTATATCTTCTATTAATGGTGCCATTTCGATGTTCCCAAAGCGGAACACAGATCTTTCGTGATCCCAGAATAGGGTAGCAGCCTCTACTATCATTTTGTTAGGCTAGATTTCCAAAAGAGATTGTAGATTACCCAAGTGTTTCCTGACGATAGATTTGTCGCTAGAGTGTAGATCCTCCCACCAACTCAACAATTTTGGGTGGATGTTGGAGACCATGCCGAATCTGGGGACTTCGTGCCTCATTTTTCTGCAAAACAAATAAGTTAGGCCCTTACCCCCACCGAACTCGACTATTTAACGTCAATCATTAGCAGGAAGCATTTAGTTCTCCAAATAAATGCACTGAACGTGAGGGCGTCCGTTTGGGTTCAGGGAAACCCGGTGGACTTTTAGATAAGGCTATATTAAAATCTATCGTACGGACAAAACTTTAGCTTTGATTAGGTTTGACCATGATGCATGCAACAGTTCGACAGAGTAAGGTTTCTATGGGGTTTTAGACTAGTACCCTTGAGCGAACAACTCAAAGGGGAAAGGCACGGAACCGTCGACTGCACCGTTGATCGACTGATTTCACTGATAATAAGCCTTTTCGAATTTAGAGGGTGATAATATAGGAAGGGCGCAACCACTCATCAAGTGTTACTATAGTATTTTGTTTGGCATGAGTGGAGTATGAATGTTGAGCATGATTTATGCAAATAGTATTAAAACATGTTGTCACGTATTTTGCACGTTAAATAAAGCGGTAAAAAAAACGGTAATAATGATTTAAAGGAGTTACAAAAAGGAAAAAAAAGAGATATGTCAGTTACGTTTGGAAATAAATACTCGAAGTAAACAATTAATTACATGCAACGGGAATGGGAAAAGGTGCAAGTGTTTAAAATAAAGGCATAAATTCACGAAACAATTCGAAATGGTAAAAGCCTATAATCCCCAGCAGAGTCGCCATGCTGTCGTGCCCCCTTGTTCCTCGCGGAGATCAGGTTTGTGACATTGATTGGGATAACTCATTCCCTTTGGGAAATGGGTTTTGCATATTTTGAAGAGTCGCCACCTAACGATTTTAATGGTGCGTTAGGGCACCTAAGGGGTTCAATTATAACTAATTTGCTAACCAGAGACTGGGGTAAGGGCTTGAAATTATCCTAAGGGGGAGGTGTTAGGCACCCCTCAGGATCCACACGTGTGGTTCCTAGTCGAATGGTTTCGTGAATTTGTACATATAGCAAATAACAAGTAAAGACTCAAATGAGAGGGGATTTAAGTCTTAAACATGCAGATGTTTGAAAATATAGCAAATGAGGTTAGACTTTGGAAAAAGATTACGAGCTAAGCATATAAAAGGTGTCCTAGGTTTATAATAATATGAATCACATCAATACAATACCCGGTAATCACTCCTCGAAGAGGGGCTACACGTGGTATTAGCGCATCGGTCATCATATCCATATTCTACCATTTCCCACCCCACGAAGGTGATTAGAGCGCGTGTTGGTCACGAAACTTATTGCATGATATTACCCAACCCATCCTATCAGTCCTGGAGGAAGTTAGGGACTACTATTCCTAGAGGGTGAGTACTAGGCTGAACCCCTAGGTTTAAGGGAAAAATTCTAAACGACAAACAAAACAATTAGGACTGCAAATACAGGGAAACATATAGAGGCAAATATGAGGCTCAGATATTCCTCCCCAAATTATACACATAAATAGCACGACTTAAACACAAGTAAAGTCTTTAGCTTCAGGACCTAAAGCATGATGTCTAGGCGAGAATACAGTAATGAGGCAGTGTTTTTTACTGAGTTTCAAAGAAAAGGATCTCTACTTGATTCAGACTATCGATCCTGACCTAGTATTAACCAAACAGCACACAGAAAGAAGGTAGATATCCGGTTTTAATAACTTTAATACCTAAGACTTGCCTAGGCGTATTAAACCGCTCCAATTACACTATTTTAGCTTTTTCAGAAAATAGTAGTTAGACAATGATGAGTCTGTATAACGTTAGTCATGATAAAGAGGTGAGTATTTAAACGAGTATGAATGCAGGTCCTACAAAACATGATAGCTAAATGTAGGCAGGGTGTTGAGTATGCAAACCTATACATGTTGTTCTAGATGCATGAGAGTTGTCATAATCGGAATCTATTTTAGCGAGATTTATCAACACATTTTGACTAAAAACAGAACATACAGAGACGTAATTTCTTGTTAAGTTATTGAAACCTAATACATGATTCCTAGGTGTTCGTAGCAGCTATGTAAAGACCCGTAAAATTTTCTTTTTTAAAATAATGCCCGAATGAGTCCCCGAGTTGTTTTTATTGTGGAAATTTTTAAAACGAACCTAATTTGAGTAAAAAGTACCCCGGGACTTAAAGAATAAAATTTTCCAGAAAGTAGGTGTTATGCGACGCACTATGCGATCGCATAACGTGTATGCGGACCGCATAATAGTCGCATACCTTGGCAGATCACTGCCCCAGTTGAGGACAACTATGCAGTCCAATATGCGATTGCATTTCTATTCTGCGGACCGCATAGCTGTCGCATTGTTGCCTTTGATTTTTGGGAGGGAAGTTATGCAATCGCATAACGTGTATGCGGACCGCATAAAGGTCGCATACCTGGACAGATTGTTTTCGATTTTGGCCCGTCTTGAGGGCCATTCTGCGGTCGATTCTGCGGACCGCATCGCATTCCTGACCGCATTCTTATGTCGGGACCTATTTTTCTCATTTTTAAAACCCGACCCCAGTTTATTAAAACACCTCTCCCCTTCATTTTTAACCATTTTCTGAACAAAATTGGAGAGAGGGGAGAGAGGGTTCTTGAGAGAGAAAGCTTCATCTTTATCAATTGGATTTTCAAAGTCACTCAGGCCTGGAAGTTTCGAGTAATCATCTTCTTCTTCATTCTAACAGGTAAGAATCCCCAAACCCTTTCCATTAGTTTTCAGGTTTTAAAGAAAATGAGACTCTCATGAATTGATTCTTGAAAATATAGGTTGATACCTTGCATGCATAATCACTAGTGCCCATAATCTAGTAAGAGGAAGTGGGTTGGGGTAAAATTCACAGAGAAAGGGGCTGGCAATCTAAGGGGTCACATAGCATTCGATAAAATGCTTAAAAGAGTTCAAACTGCATGTATGATTTCCAATTCTGAGTTGAATATATTTAATTGTGAACTAGATTGACGGTACTAGTTGGTCCGGTGATTTGTGAGTAAAAGTTAAAAAGGAATTTCGACCCCAGGTATGTATGGCTAACTTTAACCTTTGTAGAATCCTCTTGTTGGGTCCGAGTATACGGCATGTGTACCTTGTTTGAAAATTGTGAATTGATTTTTCAAATGTGTTGAGATGTAAGATTCTATTCTCTGATTGTCCTAGTTGACTGTCATGCTACCGTGTTATATGAGGTTGTGAAAAGTGTTTTGATGTGCCTACCTTATTATGTGCAAATCTCGTAAATGCTAGAGGGTATCGATATGAACGTATGTGTAATGAATGAAAGATTGTTGATGTGCCCAAGTGTGGGAAAATATATAGTGGCTAAAAGACATGCGTGGAGAGAAATGAAAAAGGGTATTGTGAAATTATGTGAATGAGTTGAACGATTATGGCAACACCGTGTACATGAATTACTACTTGGAGAGAATTATGGTGTCTTGGGCCCAAATAAATAAATTGTTGATATGAACTTGTGTTCCTTGAATTGATGATTCTTGTAATGTAAGTTGTTTGTGATTGTTGTTGTGAATTTAAATTTTCAGGCAGGGTTGGGTTGCGCGCCGCAACACGAAGTAATAAGGTGTGGGTTGTGGTGATAAGGGTGGCCGAGGTAATAAGGGTGGCCGAGGTAATAAGGATGGAATATGATCATTATCATTACTGAAATGAAAATCTATGACTCTTGAATATGGTGATGTTGAAAGGGGAAAAAGGAGAGATTGTGAAACTTGTTTGATGTTGGTTGTTTCTTTCCATGTGCATTGATTAATTGGTTCTATTGCTGTCTCTTAATTGTGTACTGTTTGATTGTACTTGGGATAAAGTTTTTTCATACATACTAGTACTATTCCACAGTACTAACGTCCCTTTTGTCGGGGGCGCTACATTTTCTTATATGAATGTAGGTGGTTCTACAGCAGGTAATTCAGCCCACCGTCAGTGGTGCCTCCTCTCCTTTCCGTTAGTTGTTCTGGTGAGACCCACTTCCTCCAGGGGCCACGTGTGGCTCATCTCGCCTTATTTTGAGTTTATGGTGTAGTGTAAGCTATAGCCGGGGCCTTGTTATCGGCAAGTAGTATATAAACCTTTTGTAATCGTAGAGGCTCTGTGGACACAATGTGGGTAATGTATATATGTATTTTGGGTAGTAAGAGTATGGTTCGGAATCGTGGTCCACGTTGGTAAATGTTGTATGTATTTTGTAAGTAATTGACATCATATGTTGGGAATGATAAAAAGTAGAAATGAATTCAAGTCGTAAGTTTATGCTTAAGTTATAAATGGCTATTTCACATGAATAATGTATATTGAAATCACGGGGTAACGCGTGGGATAGGAAAGGCAAATCAAGTTCGCTTGGCCGGGTTCACTCGGTTAGGCGCCGGTCTCGTCCCTCAATTTTGGGGCATGACAAGCTATTTATTTTAACACATGATTTTGGCATAGATAACATGAGCATGCTGAGAACGAAATCCTAAGCGGACATGATTTCTAAGATGAAAAATTTGACAATAATTAGTTATTTAGCCTAAAACGGGATTTCTAGATGAAACAATTGCGAGAATGTTGAAACAGCAATATTATGACAACCATTTTTCTGTTGTTATCCAACTATAAACATGATTTCTAAGTGGATATAAGTATGATGAGATAATGACATGAATGGACCTAAGTATCATGATATCTAATGCATGTATGACAGGTATTCCTAAGCATGTTAGCTATTGCGCATCTATGAAAGCAAACTATAAGCATGGTTTCTACCCGTATCTATACTAAGCATGCATACCCCCACCCATTTCACTATCCAACCCCAGAATCATCTTTTTTACAATTAATGATTACAGGCCAGCATTTCACAAATTTCATAAGTAAATAAGGAAATTAAGAAGTTACACTATAGGGAGCCTAACAATAAGCCCAAATCCTCAGATCCAACAATGCCATATGCCATGACCTTTTATAACCCAGGTGTGTCAGAGTTCTTAAGGACCTCAGAGGATCCCAGGCAGTGCTCGCACCCAGGTACCCTAGCCAGGAATGAGTAATTGCAGTGTGGGGATGCCAGCCTTGTGTGTCTGAGTTCAATCGGTACTCAAATGGTCCCCAAGGCAGTGCTGACACGAAGGGGGCTGAACTTAGAAACTAGAAGTGGTGAGATGTGCTCATAGTTTTTTTTTTAAAAAGAGTTGAGTTGGAAATAGTTTTCTGAAATAAATGTTTTGAAATAAGCCTTGAATAACAACATGAGAGTTTGCTCTTATGAAAAACCAGTTTGATGAGGAAAAGAAACAGGACAATCAGCAACTGACAAACACACACAGTTTAGGAAACAAACACAGTCATGGATAGGGGAACTGGGGACAAATAAGTCACAGAGTGGAAGCATATTTGCACACAAGTAGAACTTAGAGTAGTATTACAGGACCTAAACAGTCATAGCATAGTTCGTCACAGAGTATTCATGCTAGGATCCCAAATAGCATCAAATTGAGGGGTGTTAGGATTACCTAGCGACTAAGTATCAAGAATGCATGCTTATAGTGTCAGGAGTCAGGGGTAAGGCAGAATCATAGTGAAACAGAGGAGAAATCAATAGACATATGGACATAGTAGATAGGCTAAATGCGAGGCAAGAAACAGAACCACAAATAGAAGCATAAGAGGAACGGAAGGAATCGTAATACAAACAGAAACATATTGTTTTGGGTGCTATAAACATAAACTGGAAAACATACCAGTTTTGAATGAAAGACTGAATGCAAAATGAAGAGACGCAATGTGAAGAAGAGCAGAGTAGTAGTGTGTAGATGCAACAGAACAGGAGAGCAGCATAGCAATAACACAATAGCAGTCTTGGCTTGCAGTCGACTGAGTTGCAAGTAAACAGCAAGAGAAGCAAGAGAGTGTATGTGTTTGTGCAGGAGAGAGCTTAAAACAGTATCTGTGTTCCTCCTTGTTATTGAAATACTAGAAGTATATATAGTTTGAAACTATGTAGCAAATAAGGCAAGAATCATAGTTCAGCAGTAAATTATGGAATTATGTACCAATTGTAATCACATTAGTGTCCAGACTCCCTTTAATTAGGGAGTCAGGACTCAAATGGATACAGGTTGTATCAAGTAAGGAAAGGGAGCAATTACAGGACTAACTTTACCATAATTAAAGCATGTGGCATGTAATAAGGGTTGAATATAGAATGATCCGAGTAAGGAAAGTATATGTCAAATATTTGAAAACATATTTAGGCACGTAAATATGGTAGAATACAATTTGATTCTGAAAATAAATCACTGGAATCACGTATAGGACTAAAATCATAAGGGACTCAGTTTTAATTAAGGAAAGTGTCACACATGTAAGAAAATAATTCAAAATCAGTACAAAGTTCTAAGTAAAACACATATGAGTTACAGTTTTTTGAGAAAAGATATCACAGATCAACAAAAATCAACAAGTAATCAAATTTACGATGGATAGCACGAAAATCAGAGAAATCCTTAGGCAAGTAGTAGAGAATAGATTGAAAACCCTAGGTAAAACAAGAATCACACAAGTTTATAGACGAACAGTTATGTTAGACATAATAGAAACACAAAGATAGTAAACCTTAATAACAACAACAAGATAAAAATCACAAAGAAGCTCAACATCTATGAGAAATAAAAGCTCGTGTATTCAGACGAACATGTTAGTCACTGAAGGACTCAAAATTTAGGGAAAATTAGGGTTTTCAGTAGATCAAGTTAAAACGAAGAACAACTTTGAACCAATCATTGAATAACAGAGAAAACATAGAATAATATTAAAGCAGAAGAAGAGAAATTTTTAAGAAGGGGTTATGAACCCTAGTTTAAAAAATTGAAAAATCATTTAAAGATGAAGTGTTTTTTCAGAGAAAACATGTAAAGAAACTTTCGTAATATCATAGATCTAAAGCAGATCTAAAAGAAATCGAAAAGACATAGGTTTAGGGTTTCGTGGAACCCAGAGAAAATAGAAAAAAACCTCGAAGACGTCGTCGGCTTAAGCCAGACATGTTGTAATCCATACTCAAACGGCCGGGGGAGGTCGAAAAGTGGCATGGGGACCATGGGAGGTGAGTGGACCGCTCCAGGTTCGCCTGAGGGCCCTAGCGTATCACTAAACCGGTGTAAGGTGGATAGATAACCAGGAGATGACGAAGAACCATGGTTTTCGGTGAGGGAATCAGTCGGGAAAGGTGAGCAGACTCCATCGGAGGAGGGAAGTCAAGGGAGGCTTCGAGAGAGAACTAGAGAGCAACAGAGAGAGATAGAGAGAGAATGAGGGGTCGGAAGGGGGGGGGGGGAGTTGGGNGGTAGTTGGGATTTAATTAAGGTAACTTAGATCTGGATTGTTGATCCCATATGATAAACGGTTTAGATCAAGCATGGGGTTGGGCCGGGTAGGAATGGGTTTGGTTTGGGTTAGGGTTGATTTAAAATTGGCTATAATTTAAATAAAAATGGGCTAAACGTTAAATACCTCGTTAAATAAGATAATTAATTAATTAAAATAGCTAATAATTGTAAAAAAGAAAAGAAATTGAGACCAAATAAATGAAATTAAGGCGATTGACTAATATATAAAAAATATACATGATCATTTATTGATTTTAAAATGATATACGCAAAAACTGTTGAAATTAACTAAATAATGCCAATATTAACTAATTTATGAAATAATTAAATCCCAAGGGAATTAAATAGGATATAAATAACATATTGAGTAAAAAAATAATTTGAAATTATTTATAACATCATTTATGAATAATTATGGGATATAAAGTATTAAATAAACAGAAAAAAATAATTTGATAAAACTACAAAAAATTGTGGGAAAACACCAGTCACTGTAAAGAATGATTTTGAAAGTATATATGCAAGTTTGAAAATAATTTAAGAAAAAATTGGGTATCAACAGATGTTCGATGGTCCATTAGAAATATGTTTAGGACCAGGAGATACTGAATACGTTATGAGGGAAGTCCACGAGGGCACTTGCGAAAATCATTCTGTTGTTGAATCATTGGTCCACAAAGTAATCATAGCCGGATACTACTGGATCGACATGGAGAAAGACGCGAAAGAGATTGTTCGAAATGCGACAAGTGCCAAAGACATGCACCGATGATTCACCAACCTGGGGAGCTACTCCATTCGGTCTTGTCCCCATGGCCATACATGAAGTGGGGAATGGACATCGTTGGCCCTCTTCCGTAGGCCCCACGTAAAGCTTGATTCATTTATTTATGACTGATTATTTATCTAAGTGGGTTGAAGCACAGGACTTCGAAAAAGTCAGGGAGAAGGAAGTCATCGACTTCATTTGGGATCACATCATATGTTGATTCGAGATGCCTTCCGAAATTGTGTGCGATAATGGAAAGCAGTCCATCGGCAGCAAGGTGACTAAATTTCTCGAGGATCAAAAAATCAAAAGAATCCTATCAAAAACTTATCATCCCAGCGGGAATGGACAAGCTGAATCGACCAACAAAACCATCATCCAAAATCTTGAGAACAGGCTAACCGACGCCAAAGAAAAGTGGAAGGAAATTCTACCCGAAGTTATTTGGGCATACCGCACAACATCAAAGTCTAGTACCGGGGCTACCCCGTTCTTATTTGTCATGACCCAAAAATCCATTTAGGTCGTAATGGCGCCGGACACCACGGTCAGGCAAGCCAATCCTTAATTAGTGAATTATATTCATGTTCTTAACATTTTTAAATTGTTACCTTTCATTGCATTGCATAACAAATGAATAAATCTTCGTTAACTAAATACGACAGAAAAACAATCCAGTTATAGAAAATAAATCCCCACACATCCCCAGAACCCGGTAACACAAGTACATGAGCAATTTCAAATAATTTTATAATTTCTTCAAAGTTTGTCCGAAATACAAGCTTGGACAAGGGAATTAAAAATGAAAATGATACAATAGGAGGGAGACTCTGTCAGCTGCGGAATGCCTTCAGATGATGCAGCTCGCCTAAGTCTCCAAGCCGACCACATCGTTGTGAGAGTACATGTGCAATAAAAATGCACAGCAAGTGTAGCATGAGTACGAAAACAACGTGTACTCAGTAAGTATCCCGCCTAACCTCAAAGAGGTAGTGACGAGAGGTCGATTTCACACTTGCTAGAGGTCAATTTAGTATAATCAAGTGAGACACTAAGCATGAATGTCATAGGAAATTTATTAGAATCAGGAATAAATAATATCAATTCCTTCCGCATTTAATATTCTAAATCTTCGTCATTTCAATAACAAATAATCAAACGTGGATGATTTAATCAAATAAAAAATAATCAACGGGAAGGAACAACTTCTTCCAAAATTTTAATAACTTTAAATCTCTGTCAATTCAGTCGACAACCTAAAATTTCCAGGCCAGTAATCAGGTATAATCACAGCAAATACGCAGTAAATATCATGCGCAAGCAATGCCGACAGTTGAACGGCACAGACAAACAATAATAAATTGTGCACTGCCGAGGGTCGAACGACTCAAACCATAGATGCATCTATCTTCCCCGCTCGCGAATCGATCATGCGACGCGGTTATACATAAATACAGGGTTATCCTGCTCGTGAATCATACATGCAACTCAGGCACCCGTAGATACATATATTCACAAAATAAGTCCACATTTTTATCAAGAAAGCAGTTACTCAGAAAAGCTGTAAAATTCTTCTTAAAGGAACACGAAAATAGCTTTTAAATCTTTGTTTTGAAACACATTTGCCAAGTTTAATAATTTTCAATAATATAACCTTATCAGGAATACAATTATCCACGGAGGAATCAATTCTCTCTCTAAATGATTAAGAAAGGTACCCTCTATTCTTCTTAGGAAATAGATTACCGATTCAATAGCATTAACAGTCTAATATTATTGGCAGGATCACATGTATAACACGTAAGGCATGCTAATGGGTCCTAGACTACCCGGACATGAAATAATAGTAGCTACGCATGGACTCCCGTCACTTCGTGCGTATGTAGCCCCCNAATTGGTTCACCAATGGGGACAACTCCCCCTCAAAAAGTTAGAAAGGAGACTTACCTCATTCCGAAATTCCATAACCGGCTTCCAATCCCTTCCGATGACTCCAATGGATACACAACGTCCCAAAACTACCAAATAACGGGTAAAGCAATGAAAATTCACTCTAATACTCATAACAAATTAAAATTATATAAAATCCTATCTCCGCTCAAGGAATTGACCAAAATGCCCTCAGTCCCACGTGCCCGGAAACCGAAATTTCTTGAAGATAAATTCCACCCATATATTTACTAGTTCAAATATACAATTTAATCAAACATTCATGCTCAATTCGTGGCTAAAATTCAAAGTAACAAATTTTCTAGGTTTTCTTTAAAATTCCCAATTTTTCATGTTTTAATCCATGCATATACCTTGTATTTAACTTGAGATGAGTTGGAATAACTTACCTTGACATGGATGACAAAATTCCCCTCTTGAAGCTCTCTAAAAATCGCCCACACCAAGTGAAAGAATGAAGAAATGGCCAAAATCCCGTTTTAAAATGATACACTGCCCAACACTGCCCCTCTATGAGATCGCATGAAGGCCTTTGCAATCACATAGGCCAAACTTTCTGCCCCTTTGGATCCTTCTGTGTGTTCGCACAAGCATGCCTGCGATTGCACATGCTTTTTCCAGCTCGCTCCAAATTCCTTCTCTGCGATCGCAGCTTCAACCATGCGTTCGCACAAGCCAACCCAGTAGCCCCCAGGTGCACTGTGCGATCGCACACCCTTCATGCGATCGCACAGACCAAAACTCCAACCTTCAAATTTTCTTCGTCGCGATCGCACAACAATGTCCGCGATCGCATTTCACACCAGATGCACCAGCAAACAGTAGCAGCAAATCACTCAAAAATCACCCGAACCTACCCCGAAACACATCCGAGGCCCCCCGTCCAATCACACGACTCAGTCCCATAACATCCCACGGACTTGATCGAGGCTTCAAATCGCATGAACAACGCCGAAATCACGAATCGCACTAAAATTCAAACTTTATGAACTTGAAATTTCAAACTTGCACCTTCGATGTCGAAACCTATCAAATCACGTCTGATAGACCCCAAATTTTGCACACAAGTCATATTCGACATTAAGGACCTGCTCCAACTTCCAAAATTGCATTCCGACCCCGATATCGAAATTTCCACTTCCTGTCGGATTTCTCAAAAACCTTCAAATTTCTATGTTTAGCCAAACGAGTTCAAAATAACCTACGGACATCCGAATTCACTTTCGATCGCGCTCAAAACTCCAAAATCACCATACGAAGCTATTGGCAGACTCGAAATCACATCAAAACTCTGAAATGCTTTCCAACCCAAATTTATGAAGTCCTTCTAAAACACTAACTTCCACAATATACGCCGAAACGCTTTCGGGTTATCCAAAACCCGATCCGGACATACGCCCAAGTCTGAAATCATCACACGAACCTGCTGGAACCTTCAGATCCTGATTCCGAGGTCGTTTACTTAGAATCCCAATCTTAGTCAATTTCTCCAACTTAAGGCTTCCGAAATGAGAATTTTCTTTCCAAATTAACTCTAAACTTCCCGAAATTCAATTCCAACCACGCCCACGAGTCATAATACCTGAAATGGAGTTTCTCATGATTTCAAACCGTTGAACGATGCGCTAGAGCTCAAAACAACCAGTCGGGTCGTTACATTCTCCCCCACTTAAATAGACGTTCGTCCTCGAACGTGCCCAGAACTGCTTTGGAGTTGTCTGAAAATCACTATATAACACCTCGCGCACATGCCCGTGCTACCACAACTCAGTTGAGTACATTAGCTTGATCAGATATGAATATTTCTTCTTTTATCCATATAATAAGCTCAGAATCCAGTTCCAACACTTGAAATTCTCTGCCAGGCCTGCTTCCAATATATAATCACTGTATCAACTACCACACGATACACAAGAACACGACAACATACCTTTGCTGAATTAGCACCATGCATCGCATAATTCATCATCTGACCACAATGACACCCTATGCACCTTAATAGCCAAGATTTCACTAATCTGATGCTCCCAATGCACCTTACAATAAACATACATACATCTTGCTATAATGTTGGAGATACCACCACAACGGAGGAGATGTGTAGAAATTCATAACCAACTGCAGAGTTAACAAATCATTGAATATCTCCTCTTGACTAGAATCGTCACCTCATACAAACCAATAAGGGTAACTGTCCTTTAAAGTATTTTCACATAATCTTATCGCACTAATCCCTGATCCAACAACCTCGTCTCACCCAGTATGAACTGTTCATACAACAAATCAACCCAAACATGACCAACAGTCTCACATGATACCATAACGCGCCAATAGGCCATAACTCGAACATGATACATAAAGGAAATGACTCTGGAAGGGACTACTCGACTCACACAACTATTATGAACTTTCTCAAAAAATAGGAAGTAAAACACAAGAAAATAAATATAGGAACCTGACTCATCATCACACTGTTGCGGCGTGTAACCCGATCCAAATAACATACGTGGCAACGCACCACCCGGTCCACACATAAAATTCACATAAGGAAATATACACGGAGTTGAATTGCTCACTGCTACAATTTACTGAATATCGGTTACAAGCACGCTAAGTGCATAATACCATCTTGGGAAGACTGATAAAGCCATATGCTACAAAACTCAAGAACAATTGAGGTGAGATATATATATATATATATATATATATATATATATATATATATATATATATATATATATATATATATATATATATATATATACACTCTGGATCTCAAGAGTTATCCCGCTCACATAATATCACCACTACGCAAGAACTCAACACATAAGAAATTATCAATCCGTTTCACAACTCACATGGCATAATCATAATATCACATGAATTTGACGAAGACGGAACAACGCTTGATATTCCAACACCCCTCCTTGAGGAGCACTATACTGAAATGAACACATCTGCCTCACATGAAGCCCATAATCCTGTTTAAATGCATTCATACACTTCAGACCGATTCTGCTCACAATGAACTAGGCTGATAGCCTTACCTGGGTCCATGATAACCCACTTCCTCTCATAATACGCAAGAACAAACACCCCACAATCCACAACCGAATGAACCAAACGCCTTTCAGGCGTAAATTCTCAAATAAGCAATATTACACTTCCTTATGCTCAGTACAAATCTTCAACCCATTAAGTGACTACATGTCACACTCATACAATCTTCCTGTGGTCATGCTCCCACGACCTTGTACATAAGGTAGCAATCTGCACATCTACCACTGGCCACACTAATGATGTAAAACGAATCAAGAATCCCATAACCAGGGTACAAAACCTCTTTCACCGAATATCGATCTTAGGTGACACTGAATTTAACACTAGCTTACTCTGAAATTCCAAATCCCTTTTCCTTACTCATCCGAGTTCATGATATCCTTGTTTACACCGAGCCGCAATCTCGATTCTCACTCCCAGTTACATACTGCTTACCGCACCTAACATGCCAATATGAGATAGTGCAAGAATTCCATCATAACTTCTGAACCACTAATAGGGTGAACACTTCATCATATAGAAACCTTTTACTTACCTCAATTCAAGAGAACAATAACAACACTCAAGTGAATTCTCAATATCACCCAACATGCAAATCCTTAAGTAGTGGTCTGAACCACCATAAACCTTCCAGGATCCGCCTACACCTGACCGGCCAAGCACTCGAATGCTCCCACATGAAATCTATTACGAAGGCCGACAAGCCCCGCACATACCGGCCCAAACCACATGCATAATTTAATTACACTGACGAAACTGATCACTGTCGTACATGTGCCATTTCAACCATGGCTAATCAATCTATCTTCTTTTAATCATCTTCAATTTCCTCAGGAATAATAGTAACTTCCTTCAACTCATAGAAAACTCAACCCTCACTCATCCCGAGTGACCTTGATTCACGAGATCATGCTGCCTAAATTCCGCAACCCATCTCATACCCTCCTTATAATCTTTCAACAACCCGGAGTTTATTTCTCTCACTCCTCCAATACTATCCTGCACGCGGAAAATAACATATAACACTCCAACCATTTTCCCTTTCTCTGAAATTACGCTGCAAAAGCTAAATTCTTAATCATACTGCTGCCTTTAACCCTTAAACACTGCATCCTTAACTTTTGAATTCACTAGGACCGCTATTGAGAGTCACCCACTCTGACTGGCCCCGAATACAATCAACTCCAAGGCTCTTCTAGCACATGAACACCCTTTTCAATGAAACATGTGATTGAGTCACTAACCTTACAACTCGCCCATGCCTTAAGCATAAATTCTGAATCTTTCAAAGTCAAACCCTGGTCCAACAGGGCCAACTTTTGCACACATTCATCAAATCCCACGCACAATCACCATTTTACTCCTTTCCCTTAGCTGTAATAACTTGCGAACACGCCGAAAATCCGCAACCCCATGATAACAAAATCCTACAACCCAACTGCAGATAGTGAGACTCCCCCACTTAGCCCGAAGCTACTCCTTACACCACTCTAGACCCTGCTGGGATCCTTTCCCCTTTGTTAACATGATCTTTCTCAACCAATCCGTGCAATCCTTACAAATTCTCTTGTCAGCATTACCTAAACTACTCAAATTCTCTAGCATCATTCACACATTCTGCCTACTACCAAATAGCCACTAGAATCTCTCACAGAAACTTGCCAACCACACAACCACTAACCTACTCATAGGAGATAACCCACCTGTGAAAATCACCAACTAACACCTTCCAACGACGTCGTACTGCACACCCTCTACAACATCAATATCCCATCCTAAGCCTGTTCTTATTCACCAACTTTACCAGTCCGTCCGCTCCCCATGGACATCTACTAAATGTGCTACAATATACTCTAATTCACCACTATGATGCCGCTCTCCCACTTTGGTTAAACTCATTTCTTTAGTCACTACCTGGCCTCTTTTCCCTTACGCTTGGCCTTTTAGAAATTTAGCCGCCGCCTGACACTTCTAACATGTATTCCTTCGTCGTATGTTGTCCAATTGCTGCCTCAATTCAATATCATTCTCTGCAACTCTTACACCAGTAGGTCCCCACGACTTCAAACTCTCCGAGGATCATCTCTCTCGAGCTGCCTTCATTAGAAATAACTATTCAGTCCTGAACCACCACGCACCACGATTTCTAACAACCGCTTCTTCATTACTACTTCACAACACTCTGACCTAAAGCAACCGAAGAAACCATAGCACCGACAAACTCAACACATTCCATTCGATCAATGACGACGATATCACATCACAGGTGAATATCCCACCTTACTTGAAAACACCAAGTCTTGTTGCTTTATCAATCCAAAACCTGACCATTTATAGTTCAATTGCCTTCCTTCCGCCGAAATCTAAATACTGAAATCTCAAAATCACACTCTGAGAAGACCTACCTTCAAGCCATTCATCACCCCCAACATATGGTCAAGCATTCTATCATCATATCGACATCACGCGATAACCAATCGTAAGCATCATCACTACATGAGCATAGCCTCGCAGGCTCTTAGCAACACATCTACTAAGCTGAAACAACATATTATCCTTCTGCATGGCAACAACAACAGCCCCAACCAATTACGCATGAAAAACATCACTCACCCTATCCGTAGCATCATTTCAATTCCTCAAATCCACGATTCATAGCAAGCGCTTCGCGTGGCATAAGATTGAGTAGGAAGGAACATAGGCATAAGCCTTAAAGGAATCAAATCACACGACGAGGAATCAAGAAGGGAAGTACTCCTAACAACCCTGTAGCCTCTCGAAGATAAGTACAGATGTCTCCATACAGATCCGCAAGACTCTACTAGACTTGCTCATGACTCGTGAGACTTAAGGGAACCCAGAGCTCTGATACCATGTTGTCACGACCCAAAAATCCATTTAGGTCGTGATGGCGCCAGACACCACAGTCACGCAAGAAAATCCTTAATTAGTGAATTATATTCCTATTCTTAACATTTTTAAATCGTTACCTTTCATTGCATTGCATAACAAATGAATAAATCTTCGTTAACTAAATACGACAGAAAAACAATCCATTTGTATAAAATAAATCCCAACACATCCCCAAAACCCGGTGACATAAGTACATGAGCAATCTCTAAGAATTTTATAATTTCTACAAAGCTTGTCCGAAATACAAGTTTGGACAAGGAATTTAAAAATTAAAATGATACAATAGGAGGGAGACTCTGTTACCTGTGTAACGCCTTCGGATGATGCAGCTCGCCAAAGTCTTCAAGCCGACCACATCGATGTAAGAGTACCTGTGCAATAAAAACGCATTGCCAGTGTAGCATGAGTACGAAAACAATGTGTACTCAGTAAGTACCCCGCCTAACCTTAGAGACGTAGCGACGAGAGGTCGATTTGACACTTGCTAGAGGTCAATTTAGTATAATCAAGTGAGACACTAAGCATGAATGTCATAGGCAATTTATTAAAATTGGGAATAAATAATATCAATTCCTTCCACATTTAACATTTTAAATCTTTGTCATTTCAATAACAAATAATCAAACATGGATGATTTAATCAAATAACAAATAATCAACTGGAAGGAACAACTTCTTCCAAAATTTTAATAACTTTAAATCTCTGTCATTTCAGTTGACAACTTAAAATTTCCAGGCCAGTAATCAGGTATAATCAAAGCAAATACGCAGTAAATATCATGCGCAAGCAATGCCGAGGGTCGAACTGCGTGGACCAAATATAATAAGCTGCGCACTGTCGAGGGTCGAACGGCTCGAACCATAGATGCATATATCTGCCCCGCTCGCAAATCGATCATGCGGCGCGGTTATACATAAATACAGGGTTGTCTTGCTCGCGAATCATACATGGGACTCAGGCACCCGTAGATACATATATTCACACAATAAGTCCACATTTTTATCAAGAAAGCAGTTACTCAGGAAAGCGGTAAAATTCTTCTTAAAGGAACACGAAAATAGCTTTTAAATCTTTGTTTTGAAACTCATTTGCCAAGTTTAATAATTTATAATAATATAACATTATTAGGAATACAATCATCCACGGAGGAATCAATTCTCTCTCTAAATGATTAAAAAAGGTACCCTCTAGTCTTCTTAGGAAATAAATTACCAATTCAATAGCATTAACAGGCTAATATTATTGGCAGGATCACATGTACAACACGTAAGGCATGCTAGTGGGTCCTAAGACTACTCGAACGTGGCATAATAGTAGCTACGCACGGACTCCCGTCACTTGGTGCGTACGTAGCCCCCCCCCCCCCCCCNAAATAGTATCACATATTCAATTGGTTCACCTATGGGGACAATTTCCCTCACAAAGTTAGAAAGGAGACTTACCTCGATACGAAATTCCATAACCGGCTTCCAAGCCCTTCTGACGACTCCAATGGATGCACATCGCCCCAAAACTACCAAATAAAAGGCAAAGCAATGAAATTTAACTCTAATACTCGTAACAAAATCAAATTATATAAACTCCTATCTCCGCTCAAGGAATTAACCAAAATGCCCTCGGGCCCACATGCCCGGAATCCAAAATTTCTCGAAGATAAATTCCACCCATAGCTTTACTAGTTCAAATATACAATTTACTCAAACATTCATGCTCAATTCGTGGCTAAAATTCAAATTACCAAATTTTCTAGGTTTTCTTCAAAATTCCCAAATTTTCACAATTTTTCATGTTTTAATCCATGCATATACCTTGTATTTAACTTGAGATGAGTTGGAATAACTTACCTTGACATAGATGACGAAATTCCCCTCTTGAAGCTCTCCAAAAATCGCCCACACCAAGTGAAAGAATGAAGAAATGGCCAAAATCCCATTTTAAAATGATACACTGCCCAGCACTGCCCCTCTATGCGATCGCATGAAGGCCTTTCCAATCGAATAGGCCAAACTTGCTGCCCCATTGAATCCTTTTGTGCGTTCGCACAAGCATGCATGCGATCGCACATGTCTTTTCCAGCTCCCTCCAAATTCCATCTCCGCGATCGCAACTTCAACCATGTGTTCGCACAGGCCAACCCAGCAGCCCTCAGGTTCACTGTGCGATCGCACACCCCTTCATGTGATCGCACAGACCAAAAATCCAACCTTCAAATTTCCTTCTTCTTGATCGCACAAAAATGGCCGCAATCACATTTCACACCAGATGCACCAGCAAAAAGCAGCAGTAAATCACTCAAAAATGTCTCGAAACCACCCCGAAACACACCCGAGGCCCCCCAGGACCCCGTCCAGTCACACAACTTAGTCCCATAACATCCCACAGACTTGCTCGAGGCTTCAGATCATATTGAACAACGCCAAAATCATGAATCGAACTAAAATTCAAACTTTATAAACTTGAAATTTCAAACTTCCACCTCCGATGCCGAAACCTATCAAATCACGTCCAATTGACTTGCACACAATTCATATTTGACATTACGGACCTGCTCCAACTTCTAGAATCGCATTCCGACCCCGATATCAAAATTTCCACTTCCGGTCGGATTTCTCAAAAACCTTCAAATTTCTATATTTAGCCAAACGAGTTCAAAATAACCTACGAAAATCCGAATTCACTTCCGATCGCGCTCCCAACTCCAGAATCACCATACGAAGATATTCCCAGACTCGAAATCCCAAACGGACATCAAAGACTCTAAAATGCTTTCCAACCCAAATTTATGAAGTCCTTCTAAAACACTAACTTCCACAATATACGCTGAAACGCTCTGGGGTTATTCAAAACTCGATCCGAACATACGCTCAAGTCCGAAATCATCATATGAAACTGCTGGAACCTTCAGATCCTGATTCCGAATTCGTTTACTCTGAATCCTAATCTTAGTCAATTTCTCCAACTTAAGGCTTCCGAAATGAGAATTTTTCTTTCCAAATTAACTCTAAACTATCCGAAATTCAATTCCGACCATGCCCATGAGTCATAATACCTGAAATGGAGCTACTCATGAATTCAAACCACTAAACGATGTGCTAGAGCTCAAAACAAACGGTCGGGTCGTTACATTATTAGTTTTTGGCACTAATCTCTGATATCGGTCGAGGTCGGAGAATCGAGTATCAGGTTCCGATATGCAACAGAAGAGCAAATAATGAGGCCATGAATACGAGCCTAGAATTTTTGGATGAAAGACGTGAAGTCGCCCTCGTCCGATTGGTCGTCCAAAAATAACGGATCGAGAGATATTACAATCAAAGAGCCAATCTTCGGTATTTCAGCATCGGGGACTTGGTGCTAAGGAAAGTCCTCCTCAACGCTCGAAATACGAACAAGGCAAAATTGGGTCCAAACTGGGAGATTCTTGAGGTAACCAGAAAAGGGTCCTACAAGTTCAGAACGATGAGTCCGGAACAACTGTCGAGCAACTAGAACATATCACACCCAAAACGATATTACTACTAAGGTACGACCCCTTTTTATTTTCACTTTTATTTCAGACTAACACTCGCAAGTGGTCAACAAGAATCGACAAATGGATTTTTCGGCAAACGGAATGAAGTCTTTAGGTCTGAAATCACGTGTTGCACTCTTTTTCCCTTAGATCGATTTTGTCCCAAATGGGTTTTTTGGCGAGGTTTTTAACGAGGCAACAATGAATCGTTCTAACTTAGAATCAATCCTGATTACGAATCGGCACCAAATATCAATTCAAAAATATCCGAGGTTCCTTTACAATAAACCTTGACTACTGGGAGGATACTGATGTCTCCCAAATTCACACCAATAATTGGGATTGTGAAGCGGTCGATGCAATTATAACTACCCAACGTGAGTCGGGGTTGATTCGTCAGAGAGCTTATATTGGATTAGGTATATATCTAGACTAAGTATATGACGTGCCCAAAATGCACTTCCATGTACTGGGTTGTTTTTCTTCTACTTCTAATTTTTATGCTATTGTTTGTAAATGAAAAGCTAAGGAACGGTATTTTTGGTGTTATTATTTTTCAAGTTATAAAAGGTCTAGTGTCATGACTTCTACCTAGGTGGTTACCTAACGGATCGAGGATTTTAGGGCAGGTTTGATTGATCGGGGTGTAATACAGCAATCACACACGATTACCCACTACCTATCGGTAGTTAGAGTGGTTTTGCTCAATTTGGATTTCCCAAGTCCAAATGAGTAATTCACAAAACAAGCGATAGATGTTCAAGTCGGGTCTTACTATCTCTAGATTCGATCCTTTAATTGGGGCTATCAATTTTTTGAGTTCACCCCAATTTATTTTTAGCGTAGTTTTCTTAGACTTAACATCTCTTTCTCAAGTAGAGACTAGGTCAATTAGGATTGAATCAATGTTTGCAACCATTGATTCTAAAATTGAAGCAATAAATAGGCTAAATATCACTTACCCAATTACAAACAAGCCCCACACTAGGGTTGGGTCACAACCCTAGCTAAGAAATTAGCTACTCTTGGAGAAAATTGAAGAAACTAAAGAAGAAATAAGATTAAACTCATAATAGATGATAAAGGGAAGAAAATCTAATGTTAAAATGATAAACTATTACAAATTTATGCAAAACAGTAAAGGAAAATGACTATCTATTTTCAGGTCTTCAAACATAACCTAAATTTGACAAAAAGAATTATTTATACCCAGCTGAAATTATCAGACAAAATTGCCCCCACTAGAGGTTCTGCGGCGGCAGTATTCTGTGTGCGGTCCGCACTTTGAAGCTGGCTTGACAGGATGGACTTCTATGGCCGCACAATTCTGGGTTGCGGCAACACTTCTTCAGATTCTACAGACCGCACATTTCTAAGTGCGACCGCACTCTTAAACTTGAGCTTGACATGAAAGGCTTCTGCGGACCGCACATTTTTTAGTGCGGTCCGCACTTCTTCATGGACCCAAAACACCATCTCTTTGAATTTTCTCTTCTACGGCCGCAGAATAATTGTGCGGTCCGCACTTTGCACACGAATTCTGTCAGAGGTCCTTCATTGTCTGTGGTCGCACTCAATATTGTGCGGTCCGCACTTTGCTCTTTGTCCTTTGAATTAGTCCTTGTCCAAAATTACTCCTTCTTGAGTTGATTTTCATCTCTTTGACTCATATTCTAACACTCCTGCAAGAAATCACACTTCATTAGTTTTCGGGAATACCTTTAAGCAATTTTGAGCTAAAACGAAAGTAAAAGAGTACAAATAAGTAGTCAAAATCCCTATTTATCAACTGCCCCAAACTTAAGCTTTTGCTTGTCCTCAAGCAAATAAGGCAATTCCCACCTCCACAAGGAAAGAGTTATTTCAGTTGGCCTAAGGTGAATCAAACACACATCAATTGGGACCAAAAATTACCCACACACTCATAAATTATCAACAAGACTATGTTTTGAATGTTAAACACAAATAGCTCTAATGTGAAACTTGAGCATCAAGGGTTGACTTTTCTCATAAAGGAAGTTAGCACTTTCATGTAGGTCATTGTTGATCCCAAACTCCTCCTATATTTTCCGGTAGCTCATCTCACTTAAGAATGTAAAACTCATTTCAATGATTTCGTGAAAGTTTCTCTCATCACTCTCAAAAGAATGTCACATGTACGACTCTAAGTACCATAAGCTTGCCCCTCATGCAGATCACCACTAATGTAAGCTTACTCGGCTTGAAATCACGTAGGGCTTTTTCTGCATGTAATGAAGGCTTTTGGACTAGGGAAAATGTTGGAATGGAACGGGTTCATCTTTCCTTTACCACTCCATTTTCTCTTTTTGGCTCATTCTTTGCCGACTCTTTGAGTCATTTTCTTTTTCCTTAGGGAAACTAGAGAGACTTGAAATCACTCTTTCTTGGTCATAATATTCATCTTCTCCTTCTTTGTTTTCTCCATGCTTTGCACTTTTGCTTTCTTTTGAATCTTTTCAACCCTTCATATTATTCACTTCTTTTTTGTGGTTTTCTTTTGTTCTTTCTTTATTTTTATTTGCATTTCCTCTTCTTTATTTTTTTTCTCTTTTTGTCCCTTGATACCACTTTCAAACTCCTCATTTCTCCCCACAAATTATGTTTTTTCCATTCGTTTATCATGAGTGCTAAGGAAAACTTGGGTGCCAAGAGAGGGTCACTATAAAATGGATAAAGGCTTGTAACGTGGTTATTGAATGAAAACGGCTTAAGGCACAAAAGATTTGACTAAGGATAACATCATTGGTGGTCTATGGAAGGTTTAAAAACGGGTCAGGGAGAGCCTACAATCACTACTCAAGCCAAGCAAAACTTAGAATTTCGCCTAGAAACACATTCAGGGCAAGTTCTAGACCATTCGCACGGGAACTTGGACTTGTAACGAAATATCTCACCTCTCACACAACCGGATTGTTAAAGAGAATAGAGTCGTCCCACAACAACAACATTCAATATTGAAAATCCCTAATAGTCCAACTAAACCACTCGATGATTGCCTAAGTCAAAACAAGAGTCACAAGGTCACTAACTAGAGCCGTTTCTTTCCAAAAACTTAGTTTTAAACATAAGCTTGTAGTTAAGTGAGTTGTTACCAAGTAAATCATGCTTGATCCTTATTTATTCATTAATACTACTATTTTTACCTAAAACATCAAAAACGGGTTCAATCTCTTAAGAAGATTATTATGCCATCCATCATTGGGAAGAGCCACCCGGTTCACACAAAATCCGCCTTTGGAAAGAACCACGGCATTAATAAAACCATTGACTTATTGCTCACTTAAACATAAAAAGAAGCTACCAAGTCAAAAAGAAGCTATTAAAGTAAATAAGAAGTTAGACTATTAAGAAAACAAAATAAAGAAGCTATGAAATAAACTACCGAAAGTAAGGCAAATGAATGTACAAACCGAGGGGAATAGAATATATACATCAAAAGATAGAGAGTACATAATAAAATAGAAAATAAAGAAAAAAGAAAAAAAGTATTAAAGTTATTACAGGCTAATGTCATCAAATGTCATCAAATCAAATCAACCAAAATAGACCACCCCCCTGAATAAAAAAAAAAGCAAAATCAAAATAAGGGAGGGTAAAGAGTAAAAGAAAACTCCCTATGTGGTCTCAGGGTGCATGGAAGCATCACCACCCCGGGGCTCCTCCAACTGGATCTCATCATCCTCTGGTTGGGGAACAACGAGGTTGGTGAACATCTGAAGCATCTCCTCGGCAGTGTGGGCAGCAAAGTCTGGCTCGTCAGACTAGCCAACCGATGCCTCTGCTGATGGTGTTGTTGGGTCTGCTGGTACTACTGGTACTGATGGATCTGTCTCCATCAGTAGGTCAAATGGTTAATCACCAGCTGCTGCAATCTTTTTCACCTCATTTTTCAATCTCTCCACTGATTTCTTCGAAGCATGGGGTTTCCTCATCTTCTTTACTTGTTTGACCAACTCCTCAATAGCTCCCCCATGTGCCACCAATGTATCCATAATGGTCTTCTGTCTCTCCAAAATCTTCTTCAATATTTCCTCCACTGATGGAGGAACCTGTGGTACGGCTGGGGTAGAAGACTGTGCTGCAACAACACTGGATATGTCAAACAGCTTAGAAGTGGTTGTCTACATCCAGTTTTTGAGACTTTCCAATGTTTGGGAGACTCGCAACACAATGAGAGGGTATGTGGATGAGGCCGACACTCGTATTGATGTTGATGGTCTAGAAGATGAAGGTGGTGGCATGTCAGCTATCTCGGTGGAAGGACTGACTCCTGTGGAAGGCATGGGAGTTGTAGATAGATCAGCAACAGACTTTGTAACCACCACCAATGACTCATCAGGCGGACCAACAGTGGTAGTTGCCTTACCCTTGAACTTAGGGTTGTCCTCACCTTGCTAGGAGTACCATGAGAAGAGCTTCTTGGCTCGCACTGTTGAATCAAAACTCCTTGGATCCACCTTTGCATCTGTGAAATATTTTGTGAGGGTGTTGGGATATGGATAGGAGCTTTCACCTTTACGGACAACCACTTTCATGTTGGCCGACATGATGTCACCCACATTTATTGGGCACTCGGTCATAATAGATGCCACCAAACGGGGGATGGGAAGATTGTTCTCATTCCGGCTTGGGTCAATATGGTTGCACACAAAGGTTTGCCACCCTTTTGCTTCAAAATAGAGGTTGGCCCGTGTAATAGGAACCTCTGCTGTGATCCACTGTGGTGGTGGTCCTGGAGCAACCAAAATCTCTGCTAACCAAGGGCGAGCTGCATCACCCATAGCAAGCTTCTCCAAGTACTGGATTGCCTCTACCTCAAATCCAAGATAAGTGTTCAGAGTGCTTTGGTCGAATCTGACTTTCAAATTTCTCACTTTGGTTATCCACATTGGCATAAAACTCCCGGACCAAGTGCTCATTTGCATCTATGACCCTCTGGGTGAACCACACCCACCCCTTGTGTTCCCTGAACTGTCTAACGACATTTGGATTGTATTTATCCAAATCCTCCAACAAGAATTGTCGCTCGAACTCTGGGGATACCACTCTCTGAACCTTGTGAATGCCGTCAAACTCACAAATCTATCCTCCCATGTTTCCTTCGTCTTCGACCTCTCGAGGCCGCCCACTCTAGTGTCACCTCCTCTACCATCATCAGGGACATCATCATCATCATCTATTGCAACTGGTGCAGGAGGAGTATGTCACGACCCAAACTGGAGGATCATGACTAGCACCCGGTCCATGCTTGCCGAACACCAACGTACATTTTATCTAACCCTCTTTATTATTCTTAAGGACCGACGAGATCAATATAAATGGTAGATATGGATCATGAACAATAAACAAGGAAAGATAATGACATGAACATACATCACATGGGATGACAAGACTGTTAAGAAACTACATATAAGGTACGAGCTACAACACTGCCATGAAAGACTATACAACACAAATTAGTCAACAAGGCTACCAAACTATACATGAGTTGACACCTGTCTATGAGCCTCTAAAGGAGAATATGTGATACAACATAGCCGGAACAGGGCCCCGACATACCCATAATATCAATAACAAAAATGCATACCAAGACCACGGCAAGTCCGGAGAAAGGATCTTGCCAATAACCGCTGAACTGGGAAGCCTACTGTGGTGGGGGAGTTGCGTCAACCTGTTTATCAGGACCTACAACATGACATGCAGCATCCACAAATAAAAAGGACGTCAGTACGAATAAAGTACTGAGTATGTAAGGCAAGAAAGCATAAGAAAGAACAGTAATGTAAACCGGGATAAAATATATACAACCTCTAACATTTAGGTACCTCTGAGGTCTACTGACATGAAATGCGTGATACATACATAAACTTTTAAAATATACGCCTCTGTGGGCAACATCATCATCATATCGTACCCGGCCGTAATAGGCTCGGTAAAACGTACCCGGCCACGTATAGCTCGGTAAACCCAACTGATCGTTGGTTGCACAATAGGTGTTGTACCCAGCTGACTATAGTGTGACTCAGTAGAGTAAAAGAGATACATATATATGTAATATCATGTAAGACTCATTGGAATCATATTCTGAACCTTTCGGAGTGACGTAAGGTCGATATTCTCCGCAAACGTTATTAGGACTAACTCTTCATTGTGAATCTTATAAGAATCAGGAAGTACCAACAACATTGATAACATAAGAATAATGGAAGCAACCTCAACATCAATTGTTCCATAAGAAGGGAAACAATGTAAGTACTGCTAGCTTCTAAGAGTAGAGTATCTTTGGAAGCTCGTTCATCGCATTATGTACAGTCGGAGTGCAAAAGAAGGAAAAGGATAGCCTCACATACCTTGTATATATACTGCCCAACCTCCAGCTATGAAAATTCCATGACTCCTTAATCTACAATAAGAGAAACGACACTATCGTTATCGTTTAAGCATCGTAACTATTATGTATCGACCATAACATATTTTATGGTGAAACGCATAGCAACTCCCCTATATATATGAATTCACACAAGTCAAAAAAATCACCAAACAGCCCAAACAACATCAATAATCATCATATTGAGCCTCCCAAAATAGTCCACACAACCTAATCACTTCATACATAAGACGACCACCGTAGTAGTGTCAAACAACCCGAAAATGTTACGAAGAGCGACCAGCCCACCAACCTACACCTATATGGTGTTTATCCACACTCTTCCTCCTCCAAAACTCCACAAAGCAGTAGTAAAACACGCAGCCCAACAGCAACACAAAACAATCTGCTACAAGTGAATAACTCGAACTCACGGCTTCTGATCACCGTCCTGTGAGTTCTTACAAGTATAGAACGAAGTTCCATGAATTTACAGAAGAAAAAATGGATTAAAGATAGCAGTAAACTTACCTTGATTGTTGGATAACTCATCCCTTATGTGGGTTCTTCAAACTCTAGGTTTTACCCCTAATCAGAACTTGAAAGGGAGAGAAAATCAATTAGAGCTTGTGGATAATTTTTGGGAGGAATCTTGCAGGGGTTTAGGCCTGGTTATTTATGATATACAATGAGGTTTATATTTTAGGATATAATACTTTAAAAGGGCTATTTGGATGACCCGAAATTGCCTTTTTTTGGGCTCTCATTTAACCAAATAGGTGACACACCTACTTGTCACCTAGCAGCATGTGCAGTCTCGCAACAATGCCTATATCTATCTACTCCAATGTCGTATTGATAAACAGTTTAATGCATTGGAAACTAGACTCATATATCTTCAATTTGGTGGGTAGATCACCCCGTAATTCTAAGTAAATTGGGATAAAATCTTAGTAAAAGTTGACCTAAATTTTAAATAAAATTATGAACATAAGTTGCGACACTTTTTTTCGACTTTTGTTTCATAACTCGTTTGACTTCAAGACTTATGATACGGATATTATATGATTAGAATACCTTAAAACACAACTTCTTTAGAATATTAAGCACCCCTAGGTTTACCCAAAAATACGGGTTACAAATTCTTGATTTATTTAACTTCTAATACTTGTTAATCACCCTTATACACTCTTGTATCATTTAAGACAAATATGATTAATTTCTTATCATCTCAAAAATAATCTCTTCTCAGATTTACGTAAAACTTATGGCATGAACCAATGTACGTGAATGTGGGTTGTAACACCCTCCCCCCCTTAGGAACATTCTCCCTCGAATGTAATGGTTTATGGGGGATCCTAACTCATCGTGGATTCCAACGGAAATTTCCGGCCAAGTTTCCCCTATAAAATGGATACTAGCCAAAATTGCAAGTAGTTAAACCCAACGTATAGTCTCACAAGGCTATATCAAGTATTATGGATATGTACATAATTTGTATATTACCATTTTGTATTAAGGAAGAGTATTCTCAAGCTACTACTTACCGTATAGAGACATTTCACCTTCTAATGCGTCCTGCGTCCCCCCGGGATCCTCGTTATCTTGAATCTGGAAAAAGTAAGGGTATTTAGACTTCATATCCTCTTCTTCTTCCCATGTAATTTCTTCCCTGTTCTTGTTCCTCCACAATACTTTGATGGAAGCTACATCCTTTATTCTCAGCTTGCGGACTTGTCGATCTAATATAGCCACTGGGACTTCTTCATATGATAGATCCTCTGTAACTTGTACATCTTTGATAGGGATGACCTGAGAAGGGTCTCCAATACATTTTCTCAACATAGATACATGGAATACCGCGTGGACAAATTCCAATTCAGATGGCAATTCTAACTTATAAGCAACCTCTCCAATTCGTCGAAGAATTTTGTACGGACCGATATATAGCGGATTCAGCTTACCCTTCTTCCCAAAATGCATAACACCCTTCATGGGCGACATCCTCAAGAAAACCCAATCACCAACCTCAAACTATAGATCACGACGTCGGACATCAGAATAAGACTTTTGCCTACTTTGCGCCGTCCTCAGCCGCTCTTGTATCAGTTTCACTTTCTCAATGACTTGGTGAATCAAATTTGGCCCATATAGTTCTGTTTCACCGACTTCGAACCATCCAAGTGGTGATCAACATCTCCTCCCGGATAGTGCCTCGTACGGGGCCATTTTAATACTGTAATAGTATCTATTATTGTAGGAAAATTCTACGAGTGGAAGATGGTCATCCCAATTCCCCTTGAAATCCAGAACACATGCTCGTAGCATATCTTCAAGTGTCTAAATGGTACGTTCAACCTGTCCGTCAATTTGTGGATGGAATACAGTGCTGATATTCACTTGTGTTCCTAAACCTTTCTAAAAAGACCTCCAAAAGTTAGCCGCAAATTGCGCTCCTCTGTCTGATATAATAGATACCGACACACCATGAAGCCTAACAATCTCCTTGATATACAACTTCGCATAATATTCAGTTGTGTAAGTTGTCTTAACTGGCAGAAAATGGGCACATTTTGTAAGTCGGTCAACTATCACCCATATGGAGTCAAACTTATGATAAGAGAGAGGTAATCTAATAATGAATTCCATATTAATCACCTCTCATTTCCAGGTCGGAATCTCTATATTCTGAAGCAATCCACTAGGCTTCTGATGTTCGATTTTTACTTGTTGACAATTAGGACACTGAGATACAAATTCTGCAATAGCTTCTTCATGTTATCCCACCAATACTGCTTCTTAACATCATGATACATCTTTGTCGAGCTGGGATGGATGGAATATTGGGATTGATGAATCTCAATCATAATCTTCTCTCTCAACCCTTCCACATCAGGCACACATAACCGGCCCTGGTATCTCAGTGCCCATCTGCTCCGATCTCAAAAGCCGTAATTTTACACTGTTGAATGCTCTCTCTCAATCGTACTAAGGTAGGATCTTCATATTGTCGTGTTTTTACCTCGTCTACCAAAGATGATTCTGATGTATTATGTACAGTAACCTCTCCGTCATTAGAGTCTAACAATCTAGTTCTCATATTGGCTAGCTGATGAAGCTCTTTAGTCAACCCCTGTCTACCTGCCTCAATGTGTACTAAGCTTCCCATTGACTTACGACTAAGAGCGTCTGCCACAACATTGGCTTTACCGGGATGGTACAATATCTCGACATCGTAATCTTTCAGTAATTCAAGCCACATACGCTTCCTCAAATTCAACTCCTTTTGCTTGAATATGTATTGTAAACTCTTGTGATCTGCGTAGATGTCAACATGGACGTCGTATAAGTAGTGCCGCCATATCTTCAAAGCATATATTACTGCAGCCAATTCCAAATCATGGTTCGGGTAATTCTTTTCATGCTTCTTCAATTGTCTTGATGCATAGGCAATCACCTTCCCATGTTGCATCAATACGCACCCCAAACCTATACCTGAGGCATCACAATATACCACATAACCTTTTGTTCCTTCTGGGTGAGTGAGCACTGGCTTAAATGCCAATCGATTCTTTAACTACTGAAAACTTCATTCATAAGCTTCAGACCACTAGAACTTAGTAGTTTTTTGTGTTAACTTAGTCAATGGTGCTGATATAGAGGAAAATCCTTCTACAAATCGCCTATAATATCCTGCTAGCCCCAGGAAGCTGCGGACTTCTGATGGTGTTGTAGGTCTCGGCCAATTCTTTACTGCATCGATCTTTTGAGTGTCGACACTAATACCCTCGTCAGATATCACATGGCCAAGGAATGCTACTGAGTTCAGCCAAAATTCACATTTGAAGAGCTTAGCATATAACTTATGATCCTGAAGCGTCTGTAATACTATCTGCAAGTGACCTGCATGTTACGCCTCCGAACGAGAATACACCAAAATGTCATCAATGAATACGATCACGAACACATCAAGATAGGGCCTGAATACAGTATTCATGATATCCATAAAAGTTGATGGGGCATTTGTTAGCCCGAACGACATCAACAAGAACTCAAAGTGCCCATATCTTGTCTGGAAGGCCATCTTTGGAATATCCTTCTCCTTAACCCTCACTTGATGATACCATGAACATAAGTCAATCTTGGAGAAGTACTTAGCACCCTGGAGTTGGTCAAACAGGTCGTCAATCCTTGGAAGTGGGTACTTGTTCTTTATAGTAAACTTATTCAACAGTCGATAATCAATACACATCCATAACAACCCGTCTTTCTTCTACACGAACAGGACTGGCACACCCCAAGGTGAAGTGTTAGGCCTAATAAATCCCTTATCCAGCAAGTCCGTCAACTGCGCCTTCAACTCTTGCAACTCCGTCGGGGCCATCCTATATGGAGGAATAGATATGGGTTGAGTGTATGGAAACACATCAATGTTAAACTCAATCTCCCTTTCAGGAGGAAGGCTTGGGAGTTCATCTGGAAAAACATCTGGAAAAACATATGGAAATCCATTGACCACGGGGATGGATTGTAGAGTAGGTGGCTTCGTCTCCGCATCCCTAACGCGAACAAGATGATAAATGTAACCTTTTGAGATCATCTTCCTTGCCTTAAGATAGGAAATAAACCTACCTTTCAGCGTAGCAATGTTCCATTTCCATTCAATGACGGGTTCATCGGGAAATTGAAACCTAACCATCTTTGTATGACAATCAACATTTGCATAGCATGAGGCCAACCAATCCATTCCCATTATCATGTCGAAATCAACCATTTCTAATTCAAATAAATTCTCTGAGGTTTGACGACTACAAATCATCACTGTGCAACCTCTATATACCCTTCTAGCAATCACAGAATCTCCTATAGGAGTAGATACCTCAAGTGGTTTACTTATCAATTCAGGTTCAACGCTAAAATTATTAGCCACAAAGGGTGTAACATATGATAATGTATATCCTGGATCAATCAACGCATATACATCATAATAAAACACAAACAATATACCTATAACAACATCCTGAGACGACTCGAGATCCTGTCGACCTACTAGAGCATAGGTTCGATTTTGAGCACCACTCGAACTTGGCACTGCGCCTCTACCTCTACCACGACCTGTCGACTGCTGAAAATCCCGTGCTGGAGGTTGAACTAATGAGGAAGAACCAGACACAGATCTAGTTGGCTAAGCCATACCACTACCTTCTCTGTTAGGACAATCCCGCATCATATGGCCAGGATGTCCGCAAGAATAGCACGCATCTGAACCTCGACGACACAGTCCATAGTGGGCCTTGTCGCACTGATCACAACGGGGTGTTGGGGGTATCATCTGACTAGTATCCCTATGATATTGTGAGCTTGATGCCTGCGAACTCTGACCTGGACCAGAATATGTAAATCGATCATACCGAGGCCTCTGAAACTGTGGAGGAGCACTAGCTACAGGTGGCGCCGAACTCCTCGAAGACTGGGGCTTAACACTACCTCTGAAGTCATGAGAATACCCTACAAATATCTCCCTCTTATGATGGCCCCTATCCCGCTCCCTATATGCCCTTTGCTGGCGCTTACGATCCTCTAGGGTCTAGGCATAAGCCTGAATACGGGAAATATCCATGCCCTCCACCAAGGAGGCTGTCGTGCACTCATTTATCAGATGTGGTCCCAACCCGTTCACGAACATATGCACCCTATCACTTATCTCTGCCACCATATGGGGAGCATACCTTGCTAAAGAATCAAACTGCATACTATACTCCCGCACACTCATATTACATTATTTAAGGTTCAAGAACTTATCAGCTCTAGCTCGTCGTATCTCAACTGGCAAATAGTGACGAGAAAGGCCTCAGAAAATTCCTTCCACACAGTTGGAGGGGCGTTCAGACCCCTGGATCTCTCCCAACTATCATACCAGAAAACCGCTAGATCCCGTAACCGATAAGAAGCCAACTCTACTGCCTCTGTATCTGTAGCATGCATAACCCGCAGTGTATGATGAACCTGGTCAATAAAAGTCTGCGGGTCCTCCTTGGGTTCTGATCCAGTAAACACTGGAGGGTCTAGATTAATAAAATCACGAACTCTCGTACTATCTGATTTATCAACAACACCGGTATTCTGCCTTTGAGCATGAGCAGCTACCAAGCTAGTCAATAACTCCACCGCACTCTGCATATCCTGGTCTGTAGGGTCAGATGGAGGAACTGGTGGTATTGGGTGCCTCCTAATATCCTCTGGATGATATGGAGTAGATGAGGTATGAGACGGCATCTCACCCTGAGCCTCACTTTGGCCTGCTCTGGCTTGAGGCACCTGACTGGTACCCTCTCCCGCAGCTATATCAAGTTGTCTACTAATCGCTTGCTTCCTAGTCGAAGGCATCGCTAAAAGAAAACAAGGTTAATATTAGATACGAATATTAAAGACGCAACTCTACGCACAATCTAGATTCAGGAAGAAGGTAACAACCCTAGAACTCTACGCACGAATATCAAATGTGGCGTGATACGCATCCATAATCAAGACTCTACTAGACACGGCTCATAGACAACCCCTAGAACAGACTTGCTCTGATACCAAGTTTGTCACGACCCAAACTGGAGGATCATGACTAGCACCCGGGCCATACTTGTCGAGCACCAACGTACATTTTATCTAACCTTCTTCATTATTTTTAAGGGCCGACGAGATCAATGTAAATGGTAGATATGGATCATGAACAATCAAAAATGAAAGATAATGACATGAACATACATCACATGGGATGACAAGACTGTTAAGAAACTACGTATAAGGTATGATCTACAATGTTGCCATGAAAGACTATACAACAAAATTAGCCAACAAGGCATACCAAACTATACATGAGTCGACACCTGTCTATGAGCCTCTAAAGGAGCATAAGTGATAAAACATTGCCGGAATAGGGCCCCGACATACCCATAATATCTATAACAAAAATGCATACCAAGACCACGGCAAGTCTGGAAAAAGGATCTTGCCAATAACCGCTGAACTAGGAAACCTACTGTAGTGGGGGAGCTGCGTCAACCTATCTATCAGGACCTGCAACACAACATTCAACGTCCACAAATAAAAGGGATGTCAGTACGAATAAAGTACTGAGTATGTAAGGCAGGAAAACATAAGTAAGAACAGTAATGTAAACAGGGATAGAGTATATACAACCTCTAACATCTGGGTACCTCTGAGGGATACTGACATGAAATGCGTGATACATACATATATATATACATAAACTTTTACAACATACACCTCTGTGGGCAACATCATCATCATCGTACCCGACCATAATAGGCTCGGTAAACGTACCCGGCCACGTACAAACTGATCAGTGGTTGCACAATAGGTGTCGTACCCGGCCGACTTAGCGCGGCTCGATAGAGTAAAATAGATACATATATATATATATATATATATATATATATATATATATATATATATATATATATATATATATATAT
>ML309506.1:34541-46856 GCA_005239505.1 Nicotiana paniculata
CATATATATATATATATATATATGTAATGCATGTAGGACTCATTGGAATCATATTTTGAACCTTTCGGAGTGATATAAGGTCGATATTCTCCGCACACGTTATTAGGACTAACTCTTCATTGTGAATCTTATAAGAATCAGGAAGTACCAACAACATTGATAACATAAGAATAAGAGAAGAAACCTCAACATCAATTGTTCCATAAGAAGGGAAACAATGTAAGTATTGCTAGCTTCTAAGAGTAAAGTATCTTTGGAAGTTCGTTCGTCGCATTATGTACAATCGGAGTCGTGCAAAATAAGGAAAGGGATAGCCTCACATACCTTGTATATATACTGCCCAACCTCAAGCTATCCAAATGCCACGAATCCTTAATCTACAATAAGAGAAACGACCCTATACTTATCGTTTAAGCGTCGTAACTATTATGTATCGACCATAACATATTTTACGGTGAAACGCATAGCACCTCCCCTATATATATGACTTCACACAAGTCAAAAAAATCACCAAACAGCCCAAACAACATCAATAATAATCATATTGAGCCTCCCAAAATAGTCCACACAACCTAATCACTTCATACATAAGACGACCACCGTAGTAGTGTCAAACGACCCGAAAATGTTACGACGAATGACCAGCCCACCAACCTACATCTATATGGTGTTTCTCCACACCCTTCCTCATCCAAAAACCACAAAGAAGTAGGAAAAGACGCAGCCCAACAACAACACAAAACAGTCCGCTACAAGTGAATAACTCGAACTCACGGCTTCTGATCACCGTCCCGTGAGTTCTTACAAGCATAGAACAAATTTGCATGAATTTACAGCAGAAAAAATGGATTAAAGAGAGCAGTAAACTTACCTTACTTGTTGGATAACTCAGCCCTTATGTGGGTTCTTCAAACTCTAGGTTTTACCCCTAATCAGAACTTGAAAGAGAGAGAAAATAAATTAGAGCTTGTGGATAATTTTTGGGAGGAATCTTGCAGGGGTTTAGGCCTGGTTATTTATGATATACAATGAGGTTTATATTTTAGGAGATAATACTTTAAAAGGGCTCTTTGGCCGACCCGAAATTGCCTTTTTTTTGGGCTCTCATTTAACCAAATAGGTGACACACCTACTTGTCACCTAGCAGCATGTGCAGTCTCGCAACAATGCCTATATCTATCTACTCCAATGTCGTATTCATAAACGGTTTAATGCGTTGGAAACTAGACTCATATATCTTCAATTTGGTTGGTAAATAACCCCCTAAATCCAAGTAAATTGGGATAAAAGCTTAGTAATATTTGACCTAAAGTTTAAATAAAATTATGAACATAAGTTGCGACACTTTTTGTCGACTTTTGTTTCATAACTCGTTTGAATTCAAGACTATGATACGGATACTATATTATTCAAATAACTTAAAACAAAACCTCTTTATAATATTAATCACCCCTAGGTTTACCCAAAAATACGGGTTAATACATCCTTGATTCATTTAACTTCTAATACTTGTCAATCACCCTTATACACTCTTGTATCATTTAAGACAAATAGGATTAAATTTTTATCATCTAAAAGATAATCTCTTCTCAGATTTACGTCGAGTAATTTATGGCATGAACCAACGTACGTGAATGTGGGTTGTAACAGAGTAGGTGTAGAGGAGGACTCTGAACCCTAGCTACCGGCATCGGAACCCTCAGAAAAACTGGTTGTGGTGGAGGGTTCGTTGCGTAGTTGGTATCTCCCAGTGGATTTTGGTGGTTGGTACTGAGCCTTAGGTTGTACCTCCACTAAATAAACCTTGGAGTCTTTCCAAGACGCGGCATACAAGCTAGATTTTGAGGTATCTGTGGCCCTACCTCTCCTAGTGGTCAGCTTTTTGGTTATGGCTTTTGATTGCACTCCTAGAGGGTGAGTGCCCTTTCCTCGGCCTCGGGAGGGTTTACCCCACCCCCCTAGATGTATCGCCTCTGCCTCGTGATCAAACTATTGTCTGCAATACAAGGAACATAAGTCAGATAGAGTTCAAAACAATGTTAGCAGTTGCAGCAAAATAGTGTACAAAAGAGACAGTGTGGTCGCGGACTGCCATGTGCGGACTGCACAATTTCAAAGTGCTGTCGCACATCCTGAAGTGCGGACCGCACAATTTTGAGTGCAGTCGCATAATACCAGGTTCAAACTAGTGGTTATGTGATGTTCCAAAGTGTGGTCACACATGGTTTTTCACGGACCACACAATTTTGAGTGCGGTCCGCCCATTACATGCTTAACACTTTTGACCTAATTGAGATCCGCGGACTGCACAATTTTGTGTGCACCGCACAATTTGAAATCATACTGCACTGACTTTAGGTTTTGTAATTTTTTGCACAATTTAGACATGGTATAGCAAATTAAACATGATGAATGATATGCCTAGTCCCCAATGAGCATACATGACATTACCCACACAATTTTAAGCACATATGAAGAACATTTGACATTTTAGGCCTAAAAATAACTATACTAATTAAGAACAAAAATTAAGGAAAATTGAAAAATATATACATGAATTGAACATACCAGTGATGAAGAATGCAGGTGAGGATCTAAACTGATGAAATGAATGAGGAGTGTGAAGTAATTTGTTGTGGACTATGCTTGCTTAGGTCTCAAAAACTCAGAGTGTATAAAGTTGTGAATAGTGCATTGAGGTTCTATTTATAGGTTGACCAAGTCGGTCAAAATTTTGAGCTGAGTGTGGCCTCACAATTTTGAGTGCGGTCCGCACTCGTTACCTGGATCTTGATGAAGTTCTGGTCTGCACAAAAGTGAGTGCGACCGCAGAAATTTGTGCGATCCGTACAATTTTTTGTGCGTTCACAGAATGATCTTTTCTCTGCAACTCAAACTTCATAGAGTTTCACATTTTGGGTTCCAGTTGTGCAGCCGCACAAAGAATTGTGCAGCCGCAAACTCCTTTTTGCGGTTGCATGCATTATTGTGCGGTCCACACTTTTTCAATACTTGACCAATTTTTTTTAGCACAGTCCCTGCAATGTACACTCATTCCTGCAATTCACTTCAAAACCAGTTAGCTCAATACAAAACCTATCTAAAAAGAGAAGAATATGAAAGATAAAAAGAAACATGGGTTGCCTCCCAAAAAGCCCCTGTTAACGCCGCGGTACGATGCAGATTACCATCAATCACTTGAAATGAATTAACATCACGGCATGGCCATCATCAACTTTGCCAAGATAATGCTTCACTCGGTGACCATTGACTCTAAACACTTCATCATTTTTATTCTTCAAGTCCAATGTACCAAAGGGTGTCACATGCACAACTTCAAATGGACCACTTAGACTTCAACTTTTCCGGAAACATTCGTAACTGAGAACTCCTTCTTTGAACTCCTTGTTCCGGATGTACTTGTCATGGAGGTACTTCATCTTGTCCTTATATAAAGACGAACTTGTATAAGCATGGTACCGGAATTCATCAAGATCATTCAATTGTGCCACCCTTAAGTTGGCGGCGACATCCCATTCAATATTAAGCTTCTTCAATACCCATATAGCCTTGTGCTCAAGTTCCACCGGAAGGTGACAAGCTTTCCCGAATACTAACCGGTGCGGAGACATACCAATCAGTGTTTTGTAAGTCCTCCTATAATCCCAAAGAGCATCATCAAGTTTATTTGACCAATCCGTCTGGTTGGCATTCACTGTCTTTGATAAAATACTCTTGATCTCCCGGTTGGAGACTTCCAATTTCCCGCTTGCTTGAGGATGATAGGGGGTCGACACTTTGTGAGTGACACCATACATTGTGAGTAAGGTATCAAAATCTTTGTTGCAATAGTGCGACCCCCCATCACTAGTAATGGCCCTTGAAGTACCAAATCTTATAAAGATGTTCTTTTTCAAAAATGCCACCACACTTCGAGCTTCATTGTTGGGTAAATCCACGGCTTCAACCCACTTTGACACATAATCCACAGCTACCAAAATGTAAGTGTTCCCACAAGAGCTCACGAACGGACCCTTGAAATCAATGCCCCACACATCAAAAATATCAATCTCCAATATGGTGGTGAGGGGCATCTCATTTTTCTTAGAAATCCCACCGGCCCTTTGACATTCATCACAACGCTTGATGAGATTGCTAGCGTCCTTATAAAGAGTAGGCCAATAGAATCCACAACACAACACTTTTGTTGCCATTCTAGCTCCACCATGGTTACCACCATATGGTAAAGAGTGACATGCCTCAAGAATTTCCACTTGTTCTTCCTCTGGTACACATCCTCGAATCACACTATCGGTACAAATTCGGAAGAGATATGACTCATCCCAATAATAATCAAGGCAATCCTGTTTGAGCTTCTTCCTTTGGTTTGAAGAGAATTCATTCAGTACAATACCACTCACAAGTTAATTTGCTAAGTAGGCAAACCATGGCATCCCGGTCATTGAAATGGCTCAAAGTTACTCATTGGGGAAGGAATCATTTATCTCAAGGTAGTCATGTGGCCTCCCCTCCTCCTCCAAACGAGACAAGTGATCCCCCACTTGATTTTCGTTACCCTTGCGGTCTTGAATCTCTAGATCAAACTCTTGCAATAGAAGCACCCACCGCATTAACCTTGCCGTTAAATACTGAAGCGCCACATGATCAGTGTAGACAATCACCTTTGTACCCATCACGTATGGACATAACTTCTCCATAGCAAAGACAATAGCAATGAGTTCTTTTTCGGTCATTGTGTAGTTGACTTGGGCATCATTCATGGTCTTACTAGCATAGTAGACCGGATGGAAGATTTTGTTGATATATTACCCCAAAACTGCTCCAACCACCATATCACTTGCATCACACATGAGCTTGAAAAGCAAGCTCCAATCTGGTGAGGTGATAATAGGAGTAGTAACCAATTTGAACTTGAGCAATTCGAATGCCTTCATACAATCTTCGTTGAACACTTGGCATCCTTCTCTAAAAGTTTACACAAGGGGTTCACCACTTCGTAAAAATCCTTGATGAATCGGCAATAGAACCCCGCATGACCCAAGAAGCTCCTCACCCCTTCACGGAAGTAGGGGGTGGGAGTTTAGAGATCACCTTTATTTTGGCCTTATCGACCTCAATACCATGCTTTGAAATTTTGTGGCCGAGGATAATTCCTTCCTCGGCCATGAAGTGACATTTATCCCAATTCAAAACCAAGTTTGTCTCCTCACATCTTGCTAATACCTTATCCAAGTTGTTCAAGCACTCATCAAAAGAATTTCCAACCACGGAAAAGTCATCCATGAAGACCTCAAGAAAGTCCTCCACCATGTCAGCGAAGATGGTCATCATACACCATTGAAAAGTTAGCGGTGCATTGCATAACCCAATTGACATCCACGAGAATACGAAAGTACCATAGGGACAAGTGAAAGAAGTCTTCTTTTGGTCCTCCGGATCAATACGAATTTGATTGTAGCCGGAATATCCATCAAGGAAACAATAGAAAGCTCAACCGTCCAACCTATCAAGCATTTGATCAAGGAATGGAAGTGGGAAATGATCTTTCCTTGTGACTTTGTTGAGCTTCCGATAGTCCATAGACACTCTCCACCCGGTGACCGTTATTATGGGGATCAACTCGTTCTTGTCATTTGTTACAACAGTCATGCCCCCTTTATTTGGGACACATTGCACCAGAGAGGTCCACGAGCAATCGGAAATGGGGTAAACAACCCCGGCATCCAACCATTTTATGATCTCCTTCTTCACCACCTCTTGCATTGCTTCATTTAATCTTCTTTGATGTTCAACGGAGGGTTTGGCATCCTCCTCCAAAATAATCTTGTGTATGCAAAAGGCGGGGCTTATACCCTGAATATCCGCCAATGTCCATCTGATAGCTTTCTTCCTCTTTTGTAGTACCGCCAAAGTAGAGTCTACCTGCACATTAGTCAAGCAAGAGGAAATAATAACCGGTAAATTAGAACATGGGCCAAGGAATTCATCCCTGAGATATGGAGGTAATGGCTTTATCTACAAAGTGGGAGGCTCCTCGATTGAGGTCTTTGTAGGAGGAGTCTTCTGGTTCTCAAGATCTAAGGATAATTTTCGGGGTTCATAAGTGTACGACCTCATTCCTTCCAATGCATTTACACATTCCACATATCCTTCCTTCTCATCATCATCATGATTTAGCAATACGGCTTCCAAAGTATCATCAACATTCATCATGGAACTTGCATCATCAACAATCACCTCAGTCACTAAGTCCATAAATGAACAAACTTCATTGCTATTCGGTTGCCTCATAGATTTGCACATATGAAAAACCACATTTTCATCGCCCACCCGGAAGGTGAGCTCACCGGCTTCCACATTAACAAGAGCCTTCCCCATAGAAAAGAAAAGTTTACCCAAGATAATAGATAAATCATAGTCCACTTCACAATCAAGAATGACAAATTTTGCCGGAAGGATGAACTTATCAACATGAACCAACACATCATCAATAATACCCAATGGCCTCTTCATAGTACAATCCGCCATTTGTAACCTCATAGATGTGGGTCGTGGTTGCCCAATTCTAAAATTTTTGAACACCGAGTAGAGAATCAAGTTGATACTCGCCTCTAGATCACATAGAGCTTTGGCAAAGTCGGCGCTCCCAATAGTTCAAGGGATTGTGAAAGCGTCGGTATCTTCCAATTGTGGAGCCATTGAGTGCACAATAGCACTCACTTGATGTGTCACCTTGATAGTCTCACAATTCATTGATCTTTTCTTTGTCACCAAATCCTTCATGATCTTTGCATAGCCATGCATTTGTTCCAACGCCTCAAACAATGGCACATTAAAGGATACGCTTTTCATCATGTCAATAATCTTTTTGAATTGGTTCCCGTTAGTTTTCTTGGTGAGACTTTGAGAGTATGGAGGAGGAGGCCTTGGAATTGGTGCCTTGGCCTTTGGCACTACTGGTTCTGGTATGTCAATGGTGTGCTCCCTAGACGGGTTCACTTCTTCTTGTGTATCCTTCACATTTTCATCAATATCAATTCTCACTTCTTCATTTGATTGAACCACATTGCTTGGAATTTCATTTCTTGAATCACTACATCATCATCCACAACTCTTCTTTGGTTTGATGTTGTTTCCTCTCCACGTTTTCCACTCCTTGTGATTACGGCCATGACATGTTCCATGTTGTTCCCACCCTTCGGGTTCACCATTGTGTCACTAGGTAGTGCCCCCTTAGAACGGGTGTTTAAAACTTGCGAGATTTTCCTTAATTGAACCTCCAAATTTCATATTGAAGTGTTGTGAGAGGCTAGTTGATCATCGGAGTCGGTATTTTTCTCCATCATTTATTTGTACATATTTTCAGTACATCCCATCTCATTATTGGAAGATCTAGAACCTTGAGACGGATACAGAGACGGGTTTCTTGGTTGTTGATAACCCCCGATTCCTTTGGTTATTATTACAACCCGCTTGGTTGTTGCCTCCCCAAGATCTTTGATTGTTTCCACCCCAATTGCCTTATTTGCCTTGATTATTGTTATTGTCCCAATTACCTTGATTGTCGTTACCACCACTCCAGTTGACTTGGTGACTTTGATTGTTCCAATTTCCTTGGTTACCTTGAGATCACCATTGTTGTTGATTCGGGCCTTGAGAATTGTTTCTTTTCCCTTGATAGTTGTTCACATATTGCACTTCTTCCTCTTGCTCATTGTATGACTCTTCTTGGTCAAACCGACTATCATCTTGCACAAATTTTTCCACACGATTTTGCACTTGTTGACCCTTTTGCCTTCTTTTGTTCACCATCATACTCACATCTTCCATTGCATTCACTTGCTTAGGTCTTTGAACTTGTTGAAGTTGAGCTTTGGCTAATTGATTTATTGTGGTCGTCAACCCGGCATGATCATGCAATTCCTTGTGTAGGTGAATCACATTTGGATCACCTTGAGGAACATTAGCTCTACTTTGCCATGCCTATGAAGTATTTGCTCTGTCATCTAAAATTTCACAAGCTTCGACTCATGGCGTTGTCATGAAATTTCCACCGGCAAGTTGGTTGACCACTCATTGATTGGTAGTGTTGAACCCCGTGTAGAAGGTTTGTTGAATTATAGCCTCGGTCATATCATTATTCGAGCACTCTTTCACCATGGTACGGTACCTCTCCCAAATCTCGTGCAAAGTCTCATCGGGTTCTTGCTTGAATTCTAGAATCTCATCCCGAAGAGCAACCATATGCCCTGGAGAAAAGAACTTGGCAATGAATTTTTCCGCCAATTCATCCCTTGTATGTATGGAATAGTTTGGCAGCCTTTCTAACCTATCCAAGGCCTTCCCCCATAGAGAGAAGGTAAATAACTTCAACCTTAGAGCATACTCGAATATGTTGGTTTGTTTACTCCCCCAACAAGTATCCACAAATCCTTTCAGGTGCTTGTATGCATTTTGACTCGGAGCCCCGATGAAGAATTCTCGTTGCTTTAGAATATGAGCATAATGTTGGTGATTTGGAAGTTTTCTGCCCTAATGCGGGGCGGGACTATGGCACTTGCATATCCTTCATTTGGAAACACCCGGTGTGGAGCCACTCTTGGTAGTGATGGGGAAGGGACGGGAATATTATCATGAGACGGTCGACCTCACCTATTTACTTGAGGTTCAAAAAGAACCTCATTACCTTGGTCATCATCCACTTCCTCCCCCAAAGGCAAGTTTTCGAGAGGATCATTGTTGAGAGCTATTTTTGTACCTATAATCAATTCAAAAAAGAGTTAGTAACCCGGAAGAAAAAGAAGAAAAGTCACACACAAACCCAAATATATAGCTAAATCCGTTTTTAGCTCCCCAGCAACGGCGCCAAAAATTTATATCACCCAAATTCACACCACTAATTGGGATTGTGAAGCAGTTGATGCAATTATAATTACCCATCGTGAGTCGAGGTGGATTCCTCAGAACATATATTGAATAAGGTATATATCTAGACTAAGTGCATGACGTGCCCAAAATGCACTTCCACATACTTTGCTTTTTTTTCTACTTCTAATTTTTATGCTATTGTTTGTAAATGAAAATCTAAGGAACAATATTTTTGGTATTGTTGTTTTTCAAGTTTATAAAAGGTCTAGGGTCATGACTTCCATCTAGGTGGTTACCTAACAGATTGAGGATTTTAGGGAAAATTTGATTGATTGGTGTGTAATATAGCAATCACACACGATTACCCACTCGATACCTCTCGGTAGTTAGAGTGGTTTTGCCCAATTTGACTTTCTCAAGTCCAAATGGATAATTCACAAAACAAGTGATAGATGCTCAAGTTGGGTCTTACTATCTCTATATTCGACTCTTTAATTGGAGTTATCAATTTCTTGAGTTCATCTCAATTTCTTGTTAGCCTATTTTTCCTAGACTTAGTCTCTGTTTCTCAAGTAGAGACTAGGTCAATTAGGCTTGAATCAATGTTTGCAACCATTGATTCTAAAATTGAAGCAATAACTAGGCTAAATATCACTTGCCCAATCACAAACAAGCCCTAATTATACACCCATTAGGCACCGACACAAGGGTTAGGTCACAACCCTAGCTAAGAAATTAGCTACTCGTGGAGAAAATTGAAGAAACTAAAGAAGAAATAATATTAAACTCATAATAGATGATAAAGGGAAGAAAATCTAATGTTAAAATGATAAACTATTACAAAGTTACCCAAAACAGTAAAGGAAAAATGACTATCTATTTTCTGGTCTTCAAACTTAACCTAAACTTGACAAAAAGAACTATTTATACCCAGTTGAAATTATCGGACAAAATTACCCCTGCGGAGGTTCTGCAGTCGCACAATTCTGTGTGCAGTCCGCACTTTGAAGCTGGCTTGACAGGATGGAATTCTGCGGCCGCACAATTTTGGGTTGCGGCCGCACTTCTTCAGATTCTGCGGACCACACATTTCTAAGTGCAGCCGCACTCTTAAACTAGAGCTTGACATGAGAGGCTTCTGCAGATCGCACATTTCTGAGTGTGGCCGCACTCTTGAACTCTACGACCACAAAATAATAGTGCGGTCCGCACTTCTTCATGGACCCAAAAAAACATATTTCTGAACCTCCTCTTCGGTGCCGCACAATAATTGTGCGGTCCGTACTTTGCACACGAATTCTGTCAGAGGTCATTCATTGTCTGCGGCTGCACTCAATATTGTGCAGTTCGGACTTTGCTCTTTTTGCTTTGATTTAGTCCTTGTCAAAAATTAATCCTTCTTGAGTTGATTTTCATCTCTTTGACTCATATTCTAACACTCCTGCTAGAAAGCACACTTCATTAGTTTTCGGGAATACCTTTAAGCAATTTTGAGATAAAACGAAAGTAAAAGAGTGCAAATAAGTAGTCAAAATCCCTACTTATCAGCTACCCTCAGATATGCATTATCTTCGAACATAAACTCTAGCGAGGAAACTACTTCATAAAATAAAGGTCTCGATAGATAGAATTTATTGTAAGGGACAAACGGTCAGAATGAACCGTGCCCACGAAGATTGTTCGAGCCCTGGCTTAAACATGTGTGCATGTATGCCTGTTTTGATCAAGAATAAAGAGAAGTACTTTCCTTGCAAATATTTGATATTTATCTCCTCGGGGACAAAAGACCTAATAGGCAACTCCATGATTTCTGAAGGCCATGGCCACCCTACTCAGGGTCTATTATCTCGGGTAAGCCCGGACATAACGGGAAAATGGCAAAACGAGCCCAATGGGCAGGTCTCGAACTAAAAGTCTATGGCCAGTTTAACACGGCTCGGAGACGTCCAAAATTCGTAACAAAAATAGGCCTTCAAAAAAGAAAAAAAATCTTTCACAATCGGTTCTAAAAGGCTACCCTCGGCAAAGTCACAAATTTAAGACATCTTCGGGAAAAACTCGATAATATCGAGCCCAAAAACTCTAATAAAGGAAAGGGTTATTAGAACCCTCGAACACAACCTTATTGTCTCATGATAAGTCATTTCAACCTTTGTGATTGCAAATGACAAAGCAAAGGAAAAACTTAAGAGCCAAAAGGGAAAAGAAAGCCTTATATTTATATAGAATAGTTTTCTTTACAAGGGCAAAAACAGCCAAGTCCAAAAAATTTACAACGGCCCAAAACGACCTCAGAAAAAGTGCAAAAAGAAGAACAAAAAAATTACTAAGTCCTAAGTGGCTTGGTCTCTATCAGAGGCCGCATCTCCATCCTCGGGGTCTTCCCCATCTTCGGATTCACTTAGGCTATTGGAGTCTTCCTCGGGGAAGGCCAGCTTTTGGGCCCGAGTTTATTCTGCTTGGATATTATCGACCTCGGCCACGATATCGAAACCCTGGGCTTGAGCGTCCTTGAGGCTTCCCTCCAAGCTTTACACTTTTCATGATCTATCATGTTCTTAGCCTTGTCCTGGATGGCCTCGACATCGACCTTGAATTAGGTCACTTTTTCATCAGCTTTGATGCCGGCCGCGGCCACCTCAAATTTGGCTGCTTAGAGCTTGCTTTATCAGAAAGAGCCAAATCCAGCTGAGACTGAAGCTCCTTAATATTTTCGGCTTGCACTGAGGCTTTCTCTTTTACAACCTGGAGCTGAGACTCGGCCGAATCCAATTGGGCTTGGACGGTCTCTTTTTTTCAGGATAGGATATCCATGTTCTTCTTGAATACTTCAGCCTCGGCCTGCACCTCGTCCACCTGCTTTTGGAGCCGTCTGATCTGCTCGAGCCTCTGTCGGACCTGCAGAATTCGATAGTTAGTCGTTATCTCCAACTCATCTTCACTATCGTAAAGTACTTGGAATACCTGCTCGACTATATCGGTGTGCTCATCCTGAGCCGCAACAAAATCATCCTAAAGCCTCTCACTAAGAGCCTATAGGTATCACTTTTCTCGGTGAGGCCCCAAACCTCAGCCTCATGCTCCTATTGAATTTTGAGGAAGGATTTGTGATGCAACACCGAATCCCGCAAGTAAGGAAGAAGATATTAGAATAACTTACATGTTTGAAAGAAATTAGGAAGAGACTTTCGAAGTTACCCGATTTAGGGCGTGTTGAGCCTCATTAAACAGGCAAGCGGCCCCTACGGGATTCATCATAGCTTGGTCCTCCTCGGTCACCAAGCTTCTCAGATAGTTAGCAATCCCGAGGGGAGAGAAGACTCGATCATCCTCCAAGACATTAAGCACTATATTCTACCTATGACCTAGGTTTGCACTCGGGGCCGGGAATTGGTCTACCAGTCTCGGGCTCGATGATGATCCAGT
>ML309508.1:0-186373 GCA_005239505.1 Nicotiana paniculata
GGGATTCTGGAGGAGCAGGTGCTGAATAGGGTTTAGGGAGAAAGACAGAGGCGGACATACCGAGAATGCAAACACTTTTTTTCTAGGTCAAGGTTTTATAAGTAAATTTATAAGATATTTTGGAAGAAAATCTCCAATAATAAATATTACTACTCTATAATTAGTAGCCTCATAAAAATGATAATTAATATATTAAATTTGCAAAATATATAGATACACACTAAAGTTGGCACCAACTGTCAGTTAGACACTTCAACATAACTAATGACTAGATAAATACTTTTTTCTTGGCAAGAATATATCTCCTGGACACCCAAGTTGGACAAATCACTCGCGTGACATACACTCCAAGCTGACATGTCAAATGAACAATTGTACATTGTAATTTACAAAAAAGAAAAAAGAATATATAATATGTTTTTTTTTTTTTAAAAACCCTTGCCAATTAGACCTCCACCCTTCTCCCCAACCAATCCATTGCACGCCGACCAAATCTCATTTGTTCGACTACTCGTGTATGCCTTAAGTTGAGGAGAGATTGTCACGATCCAAAATTTCCCATCTTCGGGACTAACATTTCATTTGCTAGGCAAGCTAACTTTAGAGAATCTTTAAGCAAATTTTCATCAATTCAAATAAGTAAAATCAGTTAAACCGAAATGAAACCAATACGAGATGCGAAATATCATAAAAACTCATAATATCTAAATATAACCCGGATATGGAGTCACAAGTTCACAAATATCTGTTTCTACAAACATGGTTTGAATTAAATACAATTGTCTTGAATGAAAAGAACAGTAAATAGGGGAAATGGAAAGGGACTTCAAAGTCTGCGGATGCCAGCAGATCTACCTCGAGTCTCCAAATGCAAATCTAAGCTGATATGCCTCACAGACAGCTGAGCCCAATACCAAAATCTGCACAAAAAGTGCAGAGTTTGGTATGAGTACAACCGACTCAATGTACTCTGTATGTATCGAGCCTAACCTCGACGAGGTAGTGACGAGGCTATGACAAGATACCCTCATAAATAAACTTGTACAGACAGAAATATACGAGCAACATTACAACAAATAAAGAATTAACAAGTACTAGTAGGAGGGGACATGCGATAAGGGGTGCAAGATACGGTACCACACCAGGGAATGACAATAAGAGACAGTCAATAATGATTTGATAACACCCGAAACATGCCCGAAACACACCCGAGGGCCCCCGGGACGCCAACAATATATACGAAGAAGTCCTAAAACATTATATAAACTTAGTCGAGGCCTCAAATCACATCAAACAGTGCTAAAAACACGAATTGCACCCCAATTCGAGCCTAATGGAACTATGAAATTCGAACCTCTACATTCGATGCCGAAACCTATCAAATCAAGTCTGATTGACCTCAAATTTCGCACACAAGTCATAAACGACATAATGGACCTATTCCAATTTTCAGAATCAGATTTCGACCCCGGTATAAAAAATTCAACTCACAGTCAAACATCCAAACCTTTCATTTCCAATTTTTGCCATTTCAAGCCAAAATCAAATACAAACTCCCAAATAAATATCGGTATACACCTATAAGTACAAACTCACCAAATGAAACTAATCCCATGCTCGGAATCCCAACCAGACGTTGATAACATAAAAATCCACTTCAACCCAAACTTAGGGAATTCTTAAACCTCAAAATTCCAACCTTCCGTAATAAGCGCCGATATACTCCCGGGCCACGCGATACTCGACCCAAACATACGCCTAGGTCCGAAATAATCATACGAACCTATTGGAACCATCAAATCCCGGTTTCGAGGTTATCTTCTCAAAAGTCACACCTTAGTCAATTCTTCAAACTTAAAGCTTCTGAATTTAGAATTTTCTTCCCAAATCAACTTTGAACCTCCCGAAATTCAATTCCGACCACACATACAAGTCATAATACTTGAAATGAAGCTACTCAAGACCTCAAACTGCCGAATGACGTGCTAGAGATCAAAACGACCGGTCGGGCCGTTACATGAATCTCTAACTTCTGAATCAAACCACTAGGTCTCTAATGCTCACACTTCACTTGCTGACAATATAGACACCTAGCCATATATGCAACTAAATCCTTCTTCACCCGTAATGCTGTCGCAAATCCTGAGACATCTTGGCAGCACACAGATGAATAGAATACCAAGAACTGTGGGCCTCCTCAAGTATCAACTCATGAAGTCCATCAACATTAGGCAAACAAATACGATCGTGCATCCTCAAAACCCCATCATCTCCAGCACCAACCTTCTTGGCACCACCGTGCCACACCGTGTCTCTAAGGACAAACAAATGAGGGTCATCCTACTTCCCCTGCCTGATACGCTCAAACAAGGAAGACCAAGCGACTGTAGAAGCTAGGACACGACTACGCTCTGAAACATCCAACCTCACGAACTGATTGGCCAAAGGTTAAACATCTGATGCAAGCGGTCTCTCACTGATTGGAATGTACGCAAGGCTTCCTATACTCATTTCCTATCTACTTAAGGCATCGGCCACCACATTAGCCTTCCGAGGATGATTAAAGATGGTGATATCAAAGTCTTTCAACAGATCCAACCACCTTCTTTGACTCAAATTGAGATCCTTTTGTTTGAAAAAATACTGAAGACATTGATGATCCATGAAAACCTCGTACGACACGCCGTATAGATATTGCCTCCAAATCTTCAGCGCATGAACAATTGTTGCCAACTCAAATTCATAGAAAGGGTAATTCTTCTCACGAACCTTCAACTTCTGCGACGCATATGCGATCACCACCCCGCCATCCGACATTAATACTGCCCCGAGCCCAACACAAGATGTATCACAATATACTGTATAAGATCTTGAACCTGTGGGCAACACCAACACTGGCATTGTAGTCAAAGCAGTCTTGAGCTTCTGAAAGCTCGCCTGACACTCGCCTGACCATCTGAACGGAGAACCCTTCAGGGTCAATCTTGTCAATGGGGCTACTATAGACGAGAACCCCTCCACAAACCGACAGTAATAACCCATCAAACCCAAGAAACTCCAGATCTCCATGGCTGAAGTGAGTGTAGGCCAGTTCTGAACTACCTCAATTTTCTTAGGATCCACTTGAATGCCCTTTACCGATACGACGTGCCCTAAGAAAGTGACTAAGTCTAACCAGAATTTGCACTTTGAAAACTTGGCATATAGATGGCTATCCCTTAGAGTCTGAAGTACAATTCAAAGATGCTGCTTGTGTTCCTCTCGACTGCGGGATTAGATCAAGATATCGTCACCAAACACAATCCCAAAATAATTCAGGTAAGTCTTGAACACATGATTCATCAAATCGATAAATGTTGCTAGGGCGTTTGTCAACCCAAATGACATCACTAGAAACTCATAATGCCCATATCGAGTCTGAAAAGCTGTCTTAGGGACATCAGATGCCCTAATCCTTGACTGATGGCAGCCTGGCCTCAAATCAATCTTTGAAAACACCTTGGCACCCTGAAGTTGATCAAATAAGTCATCAATCCTCGGCAATGGATACTTGTTATTGATAATGACTTTGTTCAACTGCCAATAGTCTATGCACATCCTCATCAACCCATCTTTCTTCTTCAATAACAACACAGACGCACCCCAGGGCGAGACATTAGGTCTAATGAAGCCATTATAAAGCAAATCCTGCAACTGCTCCTTCAATTCTTTCAACTCTGGCGGGGCTATATGGTATGGAGGAATAGAAATGGGTTGAGTTCTCTGAGCCAAATCAATACAGAAGTCAAAATCTCTATCGCGTGGCATCCCCGACAAATCTTCACGAAACACCTCTAGAAACTCACAAACGACTGGTACTGAATCCATGGAAGGAACCTCTACACTAGAATCATGTACATAAGCCAAACAAGCTAGTTACCCCTTCTCGACCATATGCCGATCCTTCACATAAGAGATAACCATACTAGTAGAATGTCCAAGAGTCCCTTTCCACTCTAATCGAATCAAACTCGACAAGGCTAAGGTCACCGTCTTAGCGTGACAATCCAATATAGCATGATAAGATGACATCCAATCCATACCCAAGATGACATCAAATTCTACCATATCGAGAAGTAGGAGATCTACGCTAGTCTCGAGACTCCAAATAGTAACCACACACGAATGATAGACGTGATCTACAATAATAGAATCTCCCACAGGTATGTACAGATACACAAGATCACTCAAAGAATCACGACATACAACCAGGTATGAAGAAAAATAAGATGACACGTAGGAATAAGTAGAGCCCGGATCAAATAAAATTGAAGCATCCCTATGGCAAACTGAAACAATACCTGTGATAACAACGTCAGACGACTCAACCCCAGGCATGGCTAGGAACATAACTTTGGGGGGTGGGCCCTACCACTCTAAACCACGTCCCTGGGATGACCTCTAATTGGCTGGCCTCCATCTCTAACGACCTAAACTCTACCTCTAACAACTTGACCTCCACCTCTGGATGCATGATCCCTGCCTCTAGCTGGCTGAGCATGCGCTGGGGCAACCAGTTCCAGAACCATGGCACGAGAACCCTACTACTGTTAGCTGCCCGATGCTCGAGGGTGAAATCTAGCAATGTGCCTTGGGTCACCATAAGTACAACATGACCACAGCTGCTGTGACCGCTGACCCTGAAACAGACCCTATCGACCCGAGTAACCACCATGAAAACTCTAAAGTTGAGGTGCACTAATAGGAACTAGTGGTGCATTATAGGTTAGCTGATCGAAATGAGACATAATAGGGCCGCGACCACCTGAAGCACCGGGGGATGCTTGGAGCTCTGAATGAAATGGCCTGGGAAGATGGCCTCTACCAAAAATTTTCCTGCCTCCAAAAGAGGATCCACTGAAACCACCAAAATGGTGAGGCCTCTTATCAGACCTCTGTCCCCTCTCGTGTGCAAGAACCACCTCGATCCGCCTGTCAACATTAACAACCCCTTGAAACGAAACCTCACCCCCAATCTACTTGGCCATCTGAAGCCTAATAGTGTGATCTAGTCCATCAATAAACCTCCACGTCCTCTCCTTCTTAGTAGGATGCAAAATAAGGTAATGATGGGGTAGATCCACAAAACGAGTCTCGCACTGAGTAACAATCATACTACTCTATAGGAGATGCTAAAACAGCTGACGGTACTCCTCTCTCAATGTGATAGGGAGGAACTTCTCTAGGAAGAGTTGAGAGAACTGGTCCCAAGTAATAGCAGACGATCCAGTTGGTCTGGTCAACATATAATCTCCCCACCGCCTCTTGGCAGAACCCGTTGATATATAGGTATTTTGACTTCTTAATGCTCTCCTTTACTTGTGTTTTAGCTCAAAAATACTTAAAGGTAATCCCGAGAACTAATTAAATGTGCTTTCTTACAGGAATATTGGGAAACGAGCCAAAGAAGTGAAAATCAACTCAAAAAGGAGTAAAATTGGACAAGGACCAAAACAAGGAAAAAATAAGGGCCACAGTGCGGACCGTACAATACTGTGTGCGGCCACAAATTATGAAGATGCAATTATGGGATTTCTTCATAGAGTGCGGACCGCACAATTATTGTGAGGCCGCAGAAGACAAGATTTAGAGAACATGTATTTTGGGATCTTGAAGTGTAACGACCCGACCTGTTGTTTTGAGATCCAGCGGGTCGTTCAACAGTTGGGAGTCATGAACAACTTCATTTTGGGTATTTTGACTTGTCTGTATGATCAGAGTTGAAATTCAGGAGGTTCGGAGTTAAATTGAAAGGAAATTCTCATTTCAGAAGCCTTAAGTTAAAGAAATTGAGTAAGACTGGAATTTGAGTAAACGACCTCGGAATCAGGATTCGAAGGTTCCAGCAGGTTCGTATGATGATTTCGGACTTGGGCGTATGTCCGGATTGGGATTTGGATAACCCGAGAGCGTTTCGATCTATATTGTGGAAGTCAGCATTTTTCAAGAAGTATCCTATGTTTGGCTTGAAGCACATTTCAATGATATTGATGTCCGTTTAAGATTCCGAGTCTGGGAATAGCTTCGTATGGTGATTTTGGAGTTGGGAGCGCGATCGAAAGTGAATTCGGATGTCCGGAGGTCATTTTGAAGTAATTTGGCTAAAGATAGAAATTTGAAGGTTTTTGAGAAGTTTGACCGAGAGTTTGATTTTTTGATATCGGGGTCGGATTCCAATTCTTAAAGTTGGAGCAGCCGTAATGTCAAATATGACTTTTTTGCAAAATTTGGGGTCAATCGGACGTGATTTGATAGGTTTCGGCATCGAATGTAGAAGTTTGAAATTTCAAAGTTCATAAAGCTTGAATTGGAGTGTCATTCATGATTTCGACGTTGTTTGATGTGATTTGAGGCCTTGAGCAAGTTCGTATCATATTTTGGGACATGTTGGTGTAATTGGTTAAGGTCACGAGGGTCTCGGGTGGATTTCGGAAGGTTAACGGAATGAATTTCGGATAAGAAAAAGAAGAAAAAATTGCAGAAATTTCTGCTGCAGTTTTGGACAGCAATTTATGCATCGACGAGCTAACTTTGGAAGCATATATATAATAATATATAAGTAAGCTGAAAATTTTAAAAACATGAAAGTTGTAGATCGTGAAGTCTAGTTTCCAGAACATTAAACCATTTGTCATTTGGATTTTTGTGCATAAAGTTATGACCGATTGAAGATGGCTGGTGGAGCAGTTTGGCCAGAATTTTCTGATGCATGGAGCCGACTTTAGAAGCTCATATCGCGGGATATATAAAGAGTTATATGGTTTAAAACCTATTAAATTCAAGATCTTCAAGTATAGTTTCTAAATCTTCAAACCGTTTGTTATGTGGATATTTCTACAAGAAGTTATGGATGTTTTAACAGAAGGTGTTCAACAAGGGAAAATTGTAATAAGATGTACAACCTGCACAGCGCAAGTGCAAGGTACAACTCGATGAAGCATGGTCACATTCTTTAAACACGAATTTTGGCCATTTCTTTCATTTTATTTCATTTGGCTTGGATGATTTTGGAGAGCATTTCAAGGGGGATTTCATCAAGCATCAAAGGTATTGTTTCTTCTTATTTCCAAATTAAATACAAGATTTATTACATAGATTTGATATGAGAAATTGGGAAAAATGTGGGAAAATTGCAAGGAAACCTAGAATTGATGAAAATTGGATTTTACCACGAATTTGAGCATGAAATTAGGAGTAAATTGTATATTTGAGCTAGTAAAGCTATGGGTAGAGTTTATCTTCGAGAAATCTCGGAATCCGGGTACGTGGGCTCGAGAGCATTTTGGTCATTTCACTAAGCAGAGTTGGGAAATTATATAATCTAAATTTTAACAATTGAGTATATTTCCATTGGATTATCATCATTTGGGTAGTTTTGGAGCGTTGTGCATCAATTGGAGTCGTCAGGAAGACTTGGAGGCCGTTTATAGAATTTCGGAGCGAGGTAAGTCTCCTTTCTAACTTTGTGAGGGGGAAATTGTCCCCCCATAGGTGAACTAAATGAATATATAATATTATTTGTGGGGGCTACGTATGCACGAGGTGATGGGAGTCTGTGCGTAGCTATTATTATGCCATGTCCGGGTGGCCTAGGACCCATTAGCATGCTTTATGTGTACCTGTAACCCTGCCTGTAATATTAAACTGCTAATATGACTGAAAACGTGGTTGAAAGTTTAAAAGACAACTAGAGTTCATATTGTTAACCTTCTAAAAAGAGAATTGTTTCCGCTGTGAAATAAATGTGTACCTGGACTGGGTTGTATTATGTAGTGTTACTAAATTGGACAAATGAGTTTCAAAAACAAAGATTTAAAAACCTATATTTCATGTTTCTTTTAATAAAGACTTTACCATTTTCTTGAGAAAAACGGTTTTCTTGATAAAATACGAATTTATTATGTGGATATGTTTAACTTTGGGTGCCTGAGTCGCTTGAGTGATTCGCGAGCAGGAAGACCCTGTTTTTGTGTATGTATTCTTATGAGCACCTGAGTCGCATGTATGTATCGCGAGCAGGCTAGCCATATTATATTGAGAGGTGCACTTTTGGGACGGGCCGGTCGATCCCTCGGCAGTGCATAGAGAGGATTATTATATTGAGAGCCGCACTTTTGGGATGGGCCGATCGATCCTTCGGCAGTGCGTAGAGAGATTGAGAGATGCACTTTTGGGACGAGCCGATCGATCCTTCGGCAGTGCATAGAGAGATTGGGAGCCGCACTTTTGGGATGGGCCGATCGATCCTTTGGTAGTGCATAGAGAGGTTGAGAGATGCACTTTTGGGACAGGCCGATCGATCCTTCGGCAGTGCATAGAGAGATTGGGAGCCGCACTTTTGGGATGGGCCGATCGATCCTTTGGTAGTGCATAGAGAGGTTGAGAGATGCACTTTTGGGACAGGCCGATCGATCCTTCGGCAGTGCATAGAGAGGTTGACTATCTTATGACTCCGGACAATTGTCTTGCCCTTGTGTGCACATGACTATTTGATACTATTCTATTAGTATTGCTTGACATGTTTTTGGGAAAAAGGGAAGTGTACTTTGTTGTTTATTCTCAGTGATTACCTGGATTTCTGTACTTGATATGTACTCGTTGCTCACTGTCTTACATGTCTATTGTATTTCATCATATTCTGTCATATATTATATGTTCGAACCCTAGTAAGTGTCTAATTTGACCTCTCGTCACTACCTCTCTGAGGTTAGGCGGGCGGCTTACTGAGTACACATTGTTTTTGTACTCATGCTGAAGTTGATGTGCATTTTATTGCACATGTACTTTCATAGCAATGTGGAGGATTCGGAGACTTAGGCGAGCTGCATCTTCCGCAGGCGATCAGCAGCTGACAGAGTCACCTTCATACTGTATCTGTTTCATTTTAAATTTTCTGGCCCAGTCGTATTTCGGACAGGCTTTGTAATATTTGTAAAATTCTCAGAAATTGCTCATGTACTTGTGACACCGGGTTCTGGGGGCGTGTTGGGATATATTTCATTAAAATGAATTGATGTGCTGTTGTATTTAAGTTTACTAAAATTTATTTATTTGATTATGAAATGCAAGAAAAGTTAACGATTTCGAAAATTCTAAAACTGGAAAGTTATTTCTATTAATTAATGTTTTGGCTTGCCTGACCTTGTGTCCGGCGCCATCACGACCTTAGGGATTTTGGGTCGTGACATGAAGATGTGCGGATCGCATTATTATTTTGCGGCCGCACTCATAATTGTGTGGTCCGCATAAAGAAGTCCAGCTCCAGTCTAAGTTCAAGTATGCGACCACACTCAAAAATGTGCGGTTCGCACAATTAGATGAAATGCGACCACATCCCAGTTTTATGTGACCGCAGAAAGCCAACCCGATCAGTCAGCCTCAAAGTCCAGACTGCACAACCTCCACAGGGGCAATTTTGTCAGAATATTTTTAACTGGGTATAAATAGATCTTTTTGTCATTTTTAGGTTAAGTTTGGTGATGCTGAACACTTAGAGCCGTTTTTATTTACTGTATTGAGTAATTTTGTACTAGTTTAGCTTTAAACATTAGATTTTCTTTATTTAATCAAGTATTATGAATTTTATCTTAGTTTCTTCTTTAATTTTTCATTTTTCATGAATAAATAAACCCTTAGCTAGGGTTGTGACTTAACCCTAGTATGGGTATTTAATGGGTGATTGATTTAAGGATTATTTATGATTGAGTTTATGATATTTAGCCTAGTTCTTTCTTGAATTTGAGAATTGATGGTTGCAAAAATTGATTCATGCTTAATTGACTTAGTCTCTACTTGAGAAAGAGAGACTATGTCTAGGAAAACTTGGCTAAATAGGAACTGGGGTGAACTAGGGAAGTTTATAGCCCCAATTAAAGGGTCGAACCTAGAGATAGTAAGACCCGACTAGAGCATTTATCATGAAATACCCATTTGGACTTGAGAAAGCCAAATTTGGCAAAATCACTCAAACTACCGACAGGTACAGAGTGAATAATCATGTGTGATTTCTTTATTGTATATCGATCAATCAGACATTCCCTAAAGCTCTAAATCTATTAGGGAACCAACTATGCGGAATTCGCAACCCTAGATCCTTTATAATATGAAAAACAACCAAAACCAAAAACATTGTCTCTTAGCTTTACAATTGCAATCAATAGCGTAAAAGTAGAAGTAGAAACAACAAAATAATATGGGGAAGTGCAATCTAGGGCACATCATACACCCACACTAGGTATATACCTAATCCACATCAAGCTGCCTGTGGATTCGACCCGACTTGTGTTGGGTTTTTATTATTGCTTCGACCGCCTCATAACCTAAATTAGTGGTGTGAGTTTGGGCGATATCAATTTTTGGCGCTGCCGCCGGGGAGCAGAAGATATTTAGCTATATCTCTAGGTTTGTGTGCGATTTGTCTTACTTTCCTTCCGAGTTACTAATTTTGTTTTTGAATTGATTATAGGTAAAAAAATGGCTCTCAACAATGAGCCCCTCTGGAATTTGCCATTGGGGGAGAAAGTCGACGATGATCAAGGTGATGAGGTTCATCCCGAACCTTAAGAAAATAGGCGAGGTCGACCGCCTCGTGACAGCATTCCCAACCCTCCCCCGCCTCTACCAAGAGCGGCAGCGCACCGGGTGTTGCCAAATGAGGGTTATGCAAGTGCTATAGTCCCTCCCCGCATTAGGACGGAAAACTTCCAAATCACCAATGTGATGCTTACACTACTTGAGCAACGAGGATTCTTCACCAGGGCTCCGATTCAAAATGCTTACAAGCATCTAAAAGGGTTCGTGGATACTTGCTTGTGAGGAAACAAATCAATGTTTTTGAGGATGCGCTGTGGTTGAGGCTATTTCCCTTTTCTCTACGAGGAAAGGCATTGGAATGATTAGAGAGATTTCTCAATCATTCCATCCATACATGGGATGAGTTGGTGGAAAAATTCATTGCCAAATTATTCTCTCCGGGACATATGGCTACGTTTCGGGATGAGATTCTTGCGTTCAAGCAAGAAACTAATGAGCCATTGCACGAGATTTGGGAAAGATATCGTACCATGGTTAAAGAGTGTCTGAGTAATGATATGACTGAGGCTATGATCCAACAAACCTTATACAGAGGGATCAACACGACAAATCAATGTGTGGTTAATCAACTCGCCAGTGGGAATTTCATGAACACAGATTATGCCGAAGCTTGTGAAATTTTTGATGAGATGGTGGATACCCCATCGGCATGTCAAAGTAGGGCTAATGTTCCTCAAGGTGACCCTAATGTCATTCACCTACAAAAGGAACTACATGATCATGGTCAAGCTATAACCGAGTTGACGACCACAATGAATCAATTGGCCAAAGCTCAATTTCAACAAGTTCAAGGGCTGAAGCAAGTGAATGCGATGGAAGGTGTGAATATGATGATGAAGAAGAGACGACAAAAAGGTCAAAAAGTGCAAAACCGTCCGGAACAATTTGTGCAAAACGATAGTGGGTATGACCAAGATGATTCGCAATGAGCAAGAAGAATAATTGCAATATGTCAATAATTATCAAGGCCAAAGAAACAATGCTCAAGGCCAAAATCAACAACAATGGCAATAACAAGGAAATCAAGGAAATTGGAACAATCAAGGCCACCAAGGCAATTGGAGTGGTGGTAACAACAATCAAGGTAATTGGGGAAATAACAATAATCAAGGAAATTGGAATAATCAAGGTAACAAAGGCAATTGGGGAGGCAATAATCATGGCAATTGGAGTGGCAACAACCAAAGCAATTGGGGAGGCAACAACCAAGGGGGTTGGAATAGTAATAACCACAGGAATCGGGGGTTGGGCTTTCAAAGACCCCCGATGTATCAACAACCAAGTAACTCGCCTCCTTATCTATCCCAAGGTACTAGTTATTCCAACAATTAAATGTGATGGATTGAATTTATGTTAAAACAAATTGGAGAAAAATGCCGACTCCGATGCTCAATTAGCATCCCACAGTACTTTAATCCGTAATTTGGAAGTTAAATTGGGGAAAATCTCGCAAGATTTAAGAACTCATCCTAAGGAGGCACTACTTAGTGATACAGTGGTAAACCCAAAGGGTGGGAACAACACGGGACATGCCATGGCTATAACACGAGGAGAGGAAGAGGTGGAGATGCAACTACCTCAAATCAAATAAGAATTATGGATGATGATGTGTTGGTTCAAGAAGATGAGACTCTAAGTAATGTGGTTCAAGCTAATGAAGAAGTGAGAATTGATATTGAGGAAAGTGTGGAGGAGACCCAAGAAGAAGTGAAACCGTCTAGGTAGCACATGATTGATATACCAGAATTGGTAGTGCCAAAGGCAAGGAACCAATGCCAAGTCCTCCTCCATACCCTTAAAGGCTCGCAAATAAAAATAGTGAGAAACAATTCAAGAAGTGTATTGACATGATGAAGAGTTTATCCATTAATGTGCCGTTGGTCGAGGCGTTGGAAAAAATGCCTGGCTATGCAAAGTTCATGAAGGATTTTGTGACAAAGAATAGATCAATGAATTCTGAGACTATCAAGATGACACATCACGTGAGTGTTATTGTGCACTCAATGGCTCCGAAATTGGAAGATCCCGATACTTTCACAATCCATTGCACTATTGGGAGTGCCGACTTTGCCAAAGCTCTATGTGATTTGGAGGCAAGTATCAACTTGATGCTTTACTAAGTATTCAAAACTTTGGGAATTGGACAACTAAGACCCATATCTATGAGGTTGCAAATGGCGGATCGGACTATGAAGAGACCATTGCGTATTATTGATGATGTGTTGGTTCGTGTTGATAAGTTCATCCTTCCGGCAGACTTTGTGATCCTTGATTGCGAGTTTGACTATGAGGTGTATATTATTTTGGTGAGACCTTTCCTTGCTACGGGGAAGGATCTTGTTGATGTGGAAACTGGAGAGCTCACCTTCCGGGTGGGAGATGAAAAAGTGGTTTTCCATGTGTGCAAATCTATGAGGCATTCGAATAGCAATGAAGTTTGCTCGTTTGCGCACTTAGTGATCGAAGTGATTGTTGATGATGCTAGTGCCGTGATGAATGTTGATGATACCTTGGAAGCCGTATGGATTTATCATGATGATGATGAGAAGGAAGGCTTTGTGAAATGTGTAAATGCTTTGCAAGGAATGGGGTCGTATACTTATGAACCCCGGAAATTGTCCTTAGATCTTGAGAACTGGAAGACTCCTTCAACAAAGCTCTCAATCGAGGAGCCTCCTATTGATAACCAATTTTTTCCTCATATTTTTTCAAATAGGTGTATATGCTTTCAGAACATTAATTTGTATCATTATTTAATTTACGAGATTTATGCAAGCATATTCTATAATTTTTAGAGCTTTTAAATTGGTTTTTTTTGTATTTAAATTGATTGAATAATTATTAATTATTCCATCAAAATGTTTTGTGATGACTCAATTATATAAAATTCTTATTTTACATCTATAATAATTGCTTAAGGTATTTTACTCTGTTTTTTAGAATTACATTTGTATTTTTAGGCTATTTGCACAATCTCGTAATAATAGCCTATGTTTTACAATTGTATTGCATTTGTCATGTTATTTAGGGTCAAAATAATATCTTACATTTTTATAATCTTATATTATTATTTTAAGGTATTAATTTGCATAAACAGAATTTTTGTAATTTATTTAACTATTTTATTTAAAATACTTTTCCCTTAATTTCTTATTTAAAAGATGGCCCAAATTTTGAGCCAATTATCGGACCAAACAAGCCCCAAATCTCTAGCCCAACCTCCTAAGCCCAATCCAAATGACCCTTTATCCCTGACCCAGTCTAATAATCCGCCCCAACCCCTTTTTAATCTTGGCCGTTTATCTTAAGAGATCAACGACCCACAATTAACCCCCTCTTTTAGTTACCCGCCCCAACCCTAATCCTCACCTTCACTCTGCCCAGCCGCCCTAAAAAACTCTCCACTCCCTTCTTCTATGAACCCTAGCCGCTACAACTTCTCCAAATCCGGCTCTAAAATGGAATTAATCACTGATTCACTTACCTTATTGGTCTCCTCTCACTACTGGTCGTCTGTTTGTGGTGTTGCTTTGGTGCTTGCCTAAGTTTGGCAAGAAATATCTCCTGAGATCGAACTAAAGTGGTTTGAACCTTTGATTCTGATCATTATTTCATCTATATCCATTCAATACCACGCTATGTGAGTCCGATTTAAGTGAGATCTCTGTTGATTTGTGCTTTCCCTTTTGAACTAGAGTTTACCCCTTTTCTCTCCCAAATTGATCTGAATCAATTTTGCATGCTTTTTTTTTTTTCCTTTTTTTAGGTTTTATTTACTTTTTTTCCTTGTTAATTCGTCCAATTTTACTACCATATAAACCCCTCCCCATTCCCCTTTGAGTTAAGACTTGAATCGATATAATTTCACTAAGAATCGGAGCTTAGTTTTGCCTCATTCTCTTGTTCTGTACCTCATTTTGGCCGGCTGAAAGCCAAGCCACTGAGATTCTGCTATTCGAACTTTCTCTTGGTGTGAGCATTTCCCGGAGTTATTTTGAAGCTCTTGGGTACTTTGACGCATTGAGATTCTGGGTTCTTGTGGAATTTTTGCTCTTTACTGTTATTCGTTTAACTTGTAAGTTATCTGACTATTTTAGTTTCATCCTTATGTATCTCTTATTTGCATGTGTTCTCACTTCTAAAATCCATGGCTTAATGTGTTTCTGGGTTAATTTTATGCATCACTTTATGAACTTTACATGCGTTTTAAGTCTCTTTAGCATTTAACTACTTCTAATGTTGCTAATTCTAAGATTATCTATGTATAACTTGGATAATCCGAACCTTCCTAAGCTCGTTTAGTTAGTATATTAACGCCTGAATGTTCATGAATATGCTTACTTGCTTGGTCCTGAATCTCTGTAATGAATGCCTCACATTTGTAATAACCTATGTTAAGAATTTTGTTGTTAATAACATCTTTTCTCTCTACTATTGTGTCACTCAACATGCTCACTCGATCCCATACCATTTTAGTGATTTCTTGTGATTTAAAACAATTGTCTCAGCCTATTTTCCCAACCATGTTTGAATTGTTGTTTCATGATATTAGGATGAATCCTTGGTGTAACTGGACCTTCTTTAGTTAATTAGTCTACTGTGTGAATTCCTGAATGCCTACATTTGTTATTTGATATGAGTTTACTTTCTGATCTGTTCTGAATCTCGGCAATGGTAGTCTTGCATATGTAATTTGTTCTAATTCGTATTGTGACCTTTTCTATTGACTATGATCTTGCCTCTCTGCTAATATGTCCCTCAATATGTCTTTGACTCACTTGATGCACTTTTCCTTCTGTGATTACTTAGCTCATCACAATGTGTGTTCCCCATCATGTCTAAATGCTGTCTTGTTTCTTGATAATGAAACGAGGATATATACTTAGCATAATTTAGACCTCTCAGGTTTCAACTTGTTTAGTATTGTGCATCTGTGCATGATAATCTTTGTCAATCCTGCAAACTTGTTCTTGCCTTAACTCTTTCAATATGTGACTGTCTGTGTGTTAAGTGTTGAACCTGCTTCTAAGTCCCTACTGAACTTGCTTCTAAGTCTTGTGACCTGTTTGATTTGCTGCTCTGTATGCTCAACTTGGATATGTCTATTTTAAGTTATAAGTGTATCCCTCAATTCCTACCCCTCAACTATTGTCCACTCTCCCTCATTTGTTACCTATGCTATCTTGAACCTCTCATTCTTAGCCGGCTGAAAGCCAAGGCTACCAAGGCTTTTACTACTGACCCCCCTAGTGTGAACATTGCTCGGGGTCCATTTAAGAGCCTTGTGAAATCTGACATACTAGGATTTGGGTCTTTAGTCACTCCCTAAAACTCGAACTACCCCACTCAACCCTTTCTCCCTATTATCTGCTGAATATCTAAGCTGGTTGATTTAAGTGATTCAATGCTTGGCAATATGGTTATATGATTTGACTTTGGTCTGTTCCATGGATTCTCGTTTGTGTTGATGAATATGTCTCCTTGTTTGAAGTTTGGGTATGCTGCATGAGAATTGTTGAAGTCCCAAACAATACTGGGTATTTCTTTTGGGCCTGCTGTGGGCCTGTTGTCATTATTTGTAATCTTGTTCATCATGGGGCCTGTAATAACTTTGTAATAAATAATTGGGGTGTTAGTAAGAAATGGGGACTGTGTAGGTTCTTAATATTTGCGTGCAAAAGGGTAGACAACATTCCTATAAGACTTAGTGATTTACTTGCTATATATATGCTATTCAATCACTATGTGCACTGTAGAAATCATGTCATTAGGGGAAGCGCGCACACACACAGACAGACAGACACACACACACACACACACACTGTCTGTTAGCAAACATGAATTCAAAATGCAGCAATTATGCTTATTGTTGCGTGCTACTAGAAAATCTGCCTATAGGAATAAATGTCACCAATTTTTCTTTCAATTTGCATTATCACATTCACTAGAAATCATGCCTCTAGGATTCTGATTATTCCGTTTACCACTGCTCACCTAGAAAATATTCCTATAAGGTTAAGGTATGAACATAACATCGGCTCCAAGTGCTAATCGTTAGAGGTCCTGCCTATAGGGTATAATTACTCGCCCTAAAATGTTAATGTTGAACTTCTCAAACACTGTTTATTGTTTATTCATGCTATTGTTAGAAAGCATGAGTAATTCTGGGGCTTTTTATCCAATAGATTTCACTATCCTTTACTGCGTAGATCACCTAGACATAACACCTATAGGTTTAATAACTTGAAACATGCAATCTCAATAATCAGCTTGTAACAACTGTATAACCCTGTCTATGAGCAGCACCTTGCATCCGAAACTGCTTGTATGTTTAAATTCAAAGTCACCTAGAAATCATATTTATAGGGCCTAAGGTTCTTAATTCTGAACAACCTAACCTGAACATTTGTTTCTCGTACATTTGTCGCTTAAGTGTGGAGGCTAACTTGAGCCCTTGACTACCCTTATTTGAAGTCCAATGTGCTTTTGTATGTCGCCTAGTTTTAACATTTTGAGCAGCCTAGGTACGGACTAGAACTACCTAAATAGAGGTCCAAAACCTCCCGGACCATAGGTATGGGACGGGTTTTGCACGCATTGGGTACGACTTAGAATTGAATTAGAGCGTTTTAGGTAAATAACTTTAACATAGTAAGCGGGTAGAAGGAGATGATACTCTGTGCCCGGTGAATAATATGAGTAACTCCCTACCTCAAGGGAGTTGCGAAATATTATTTATGTTGTACGGGGTGATTCTTTAGGCTAAAAAACATAGGACCCCCTCTTCGTTTCTATTTTTCTATTAGAATTAGAATAGTTCTATCTCTATATTCGTGTTAAGATTTTTTTGACCTTTATATTCTCTTTTCCTATTTAATCACTTATCCTAATTAAAATCCATGGAATTTTAAGTTCAGACGTGACCCACAGTTGTGGGCCTCAAAGAATGCCTAACACCTTCTCTTTGAAGTAGCCCTTAACCGATCATTGGTGTCGTTGACTAGTCAAACAGAGTTATCTGCATAATAGGTGCCTTAACACACCTTAAAAATCATTAGGTGGTTATTCTTCTTTTATCACTCTATCCCCCACTCTAAAAAGAGTTGTCACGACGTCGAAACCCGCTTTCGCAAGAAAATGGGGCGCGACAGCATGGCGACTCCGCTGGGGATGTACGCTTAGGCTCTTACCATAATGAACTTGGCTTGTGAGGATTAGTTTTCTTTGTTATAAAACTCACATTCCTTTTCCATCTTTATTTGCTAAATTTTGCTATCACATGCACATCCCTTTCCTGTTCACCTTTGCTTGTTTAAACCTGTTACAACATGCACATCCCTTCCCTTCTTCATCTTTATTTGCTTAAATTTTTTATAGCATGCACATCCCTTTACCCATCCACCCTTATTTGCTATAACTGCTTTTCATTTTGTTCAAAAACTGCTATCTCATGCCGCTCCCGTCCCACTCCCTTGTTTGGTTATTACATTTATGCATATATTCCGCGAACTAACTTCTTCCTTTGTCTTTCTTTTTATATTTTTCATGTTTTACCTTAATAATATGTTTACATCTTTTTACATATTTATAAATATCTGGCAATGTGTTATCTCTACATAAAGCATGCTCCATATCATATTCCACTTTTACAAATTATCAACATAGCGGCGCTTGATGAGTGTCCGTGCTCTTCCCAAATTACCCTTTAAATTACAAAGGCTTATTTAGGATAGACTAGTCGATCAGCGGTGCAGTCAACGATCCCGTTCCTTTCCCTCTCAAGTTGTCCACTTGAGAGTACCGGTCTAATCCATTCTAGAAACCCTACTCCAATATCAAATGCACATGCATCATGTTAAACGTAGTACAGGTTAGAACGTTGTTAACGTGATATCCCGCTAAGATAAGCCTTGTCCAAAGTATGGCGAGATTTCCACAATCCCAATGGACACCGTCACATTATGTGCATTACTTGGAGAAAATATGCCAAGGTGTTGATCATTACTGTGTAAATTGTCAAATTTGGAGGGTGAAAGGGATAACTCTATTTGTTTGCAGAAAATGAAGCACGAAGTTCCCAAGTTCATCATGGTTCAAAATATCCCGCATCTGCTACTTGATTGGTGGAAAAGTCTCCATTTTTTAACAAGAATCATGTGATATGGGACCTTGGTAATTTTCCATCCTTGTTAGACATACGACCAAATAGAGCATTGATTGAGGCCGCTACTATGTTTTGGGATGAGAAAAGGGTCGTCTTCCGCTTCGGTGACATAGAAATGACTTATCTCTTAGAAGAAATATGAGGTTTCTCTAAGCTTCCATGTGATAGTCCAGGTTTATTAGTGCCATAGAATCGCACACCCCGTGATTTTCTGAAAATAATGGGTTTCAAGAACAATGATGAGTTGCTTTTCTTAAAGTAGTCATACATCTCATTTGAATTCCTTTATGAACGTTATGGGCACATCAAGTCATATCGCCTTCATCATGATGAACTTTCCATTACTTCCTTGGGTTGGACGCACCGTCGAGTTTATGTGTTTATTATCTGCTTCTTGGGGTTGTTGATATTTCCAATGAAAGGGAGAAAGATTCATACCCGTTTATCCATGGTTGCCAGAATTTTGATGGAAGGAATCGAGGGACAAACCTATACTAGCATCCCCACGATCTTAGTTTAAATGTACCACCCTCTAGATCAGTACAAACAGGGATTCGGGCAGTTCGAAGGTTGTAATTTTTTACTGCAAGTCCGGTTGTTAGGATATTTTCATAGGGGAGAATATCGCCAAGAGATTTTGCGTCGACCATTGGATGTCTAAATAGCTTACCATTACCAAAGAAAATGACATTTATCCCAGACAAGTTTGCTCAACCTGGAAATGCTGTGAGTTGGGTACATTTCTTCGGCAATCTGACAGATGAGAAGGTACATTGGATGTTTGAATGGTTTCCTAGCAGTGAGTTTATCATAAGGTCAAGAGAGACTACTCATCTAGTACTGATCGGGTTAAGGGGTATCTATCCTTATGATCCCATAAGAGTAATGAGACAAGAAGGAAGGAAACAGGTTATACCTCGGGTTTCCAGCATGGTCCAGTACAAAGCAGATTTTAAAAGGGACGTCATTCCATTCAAGTTCGAGGCACAACATATATGGAATCAGAAGGTCATTGTGGAAAAGGATACTATTGAGCCAGAGATGTATCATGCCAGCCATGTGTAATTCTACCCATCATGGCTAGTGGACGATATAGTAGGAGACGTCAAGCCGGGAATTAATCTGAAAAACAAGATCATAGATGACGCCGCCTAAGCACAAGTCAAGTATAGGATATTGCGCAAAAGGGTCTTTGAGTCTGAAGCTAGGCATTTGGAATAACACAAAGTGGATATGGAAGAAACCAATGAATTTGGAGTAATTGCTACTAAGTCAACATAGAGATTGGAATATTTGGATCAAGGGTTGATGGAGCTTGAGGGAAAAATGAGGAAGAGACTTTCAGATTGTCAGAACACGGATGTCAATGAGGGAGGGCATCTAGCAAAGGCTTACCTACTGTTGGATATGCTGACCTGGGAAACCTGATTGATGTATCTAAAAGAGCCAGGCATAGGGAAGGACCTTCTGGGGCCAAGTAGATTAGGAAACAATGTTCTTTACTGCTTTCTAGATTCGTTTTAGATTTTGATTGTAATAAGGCAAATGCCATTAGTAACTTTCTTATTAGTATCGATTTAGTAAGGATTTGATTCATTTTCACATTAATGACACGACACAATTATTGGCATCAATTTTTTCCAAGTCTATGTGTCACTTAGGACTACCTCGGGCACAATGAGGTCCCCCAAATTAGGGCGCAAATTTATTACATAATCTTGCAAAGCATGTTCAATATTGCAAGCATTCTTTCAATTTCTCTTACTGACTTGGTTACCTTTTATTTTTTCTTTCTTTTGATTATTCCCATTGCCAAAGGTTGGTTCGTGCATACTGGCATCGTCCACATATCACACTAAATTTAGAGGTCCTCCCCCTCCCCCTCCACCAAGTGATCCTAAAGGCAAAATAAAAGGGAAGGGTAAAATGGACGATTTAAGCAGTATCAGAAAGGACAATGCAGAGAATGTTGAAACTTCGGATGGTCGGAGTACTCCAGCACAGAATGAATTGGTCCTACGCCTGGAATAGAAAATACTGGAGCTAAAGGAGAAATTTAGTAGGTTCGGAACTAGGCAAACCTTTCCCTTACCCTAAACGTCCCTGATATCAACTAACAAAACACAAACGCCCAAAACTCGACACCTGTCCAAAACACACAGAACCAAAATCCACCGCTGAACCGTCACGCACCATATCAATAAACCACACCTCCTCAGACCCATAACCCTCTACCGGTACCTACTCTTCCGAAACACCATCACTATCCAACTCAATACCCACAAACCACCACTTACCACACTCCTCAAAATGCACGGCAGCCTACTCCTTATCCTCAAAACTAAACTAATAACAACCATTTTTCCCAGATTCCCTGGAATCCACCAAAGCAATCCCATATATGTGGAAACCTTACCCCACACCCCACAAAAAACCCTATATATATATATATCGAAATCCACAAAGAAAGACCTGCTCATCAAGAACATGGCGGAAGAACTAAAGAACCTCACTAGCAGAGTTGAGAGTGTCAAAGGTGGCAAGGGCATTGGGGGTTTGAATTATGCGTACTTGTGCATTCAACCAGATGTAGAACTGTCGGAGGGGTACAAACCTCCCAAGTTCGAAATGTTCGACGGAACTGGTGATTCGAAAGTGCATCTAAGAACATACTGTGACAAACCTGTAGGGGTTGGGAAAGACGAGCAAATTCATATGATGTTGTTCATGAGGATCCTCACTGGAGATGCTTTGTCTTGGTACATAAGTCAAAACCCAAAGAAGTGGGTTAATTAGGTGAGCATGGTGTCAGATTTCATGGATCGGTTCAGGTCCAACACAGAAAATGCACCATACATTTTCTACATTCAAAATATCAAGAAGAAACCAACGAAAAACTTCCACGAGTATGATACTCGATGGAGGTCAGAAGCTGCAAAAGTAAGGCCGACACTTGAAGAAGAACGGAGGAATAAGTTCTTCGTCAGAGCTCAAGACCCGCAATACTATGAAAGGTTGATGGTTATTGAAAACCATAAATTTTCTGACATCATCAAGCTAGGAGAAAGAACAGAAGAAGGGATCAAAAGCGGAATGGTGACAAATTTAAAAGCACTCCAAGCCACAAATAAAGCTTTGCAGTCAGGAGGTATCTCCAAGAAGAAAGAAGTGGGTGCAGTAATGGTAGCCCAAGGTCCAAAGTCTCCTCTCACATACCAAACACCTCCACCTACATATCATCCTTCACCCCCAGATACCAACAACCTGCTGCCACATACCACACTTATAACAGCCAACCCACATATTACCACTCTCCACCACCATCCCGCTAAAATTACCAAAGAACAAGACCAAATTTCGATCGCAGACCACCTAGGAAATACACTCCGATTGCTGAACCCATAGACCAACTATACGAGAGACTGAAGGTTGCTGGTTACGTTACTCCCATTCTACTATTGCTATGGAAAACTCTTTTCAGTGGGTTAACCTAAACAAAAAATGTTCCTATCACTCGGTCATGAAGGGTCTTACCATTGATGAATGTCGCACTATGAAAGACAATATTCAGACATTAATTGACACCAAAGTCATATAGTAAAATGAGACTACACCCAATGTTCATAAAAATCCTCTCCTAGATCACATAGGTGAGGGAGAAAATATGATAGAGACCGATGAAGAATGGGATTAGGAGGGGTCAATTAGACTCATTAGGGAGGGGGATGATCCTAAAACATCTCCAGTCACCCTCACCCCTATTATAGTCCAAACCCAGGCACCGATTGAAGTTGAGGTAGACACACATGAATGCCCTGATGAAGGTGCTGAATGAAGTCTATGTTCCCACCAACATCACCAGCGGGGAAATGACCAACATGGTGGAGCAGGTATTGGAAAGCAATAAAATCACTTTTCATAAAGATGAGCTGCCACCAGAAGGACTAAGTCACAACATGGCACTACATATCATAGTGTGATTTGAGGACAAATTCATCGGCATAGTCCTGATAGATGGGGTCTCGAGACTCAACATATGTTCACTAACTACTTTGAAGAGGCTGGGTAAAGCTTTACACGAGATACGAGCAGGAAGTATGGATGTGAAGGCGTTTGATGGATCTCAAATGGCCACAATTGGAGAGATCAACCTAAGCCTACAGATGGGCCCAACATAGTTTGATGTCTAGTTTCAAGTGCTGGATATATCTGCTAGATACAATCTATTGTTGAGGCGACCCTAAATACATACTTCTGGGGCTATAGCTTCTACTCTGCATGAGGCTGTGAAGTTTGAATGGAACCATCAGGAAGTGATCATCCATAGAGACAAAAGTAATCCCATTTATACCAATCAGACTGTTCCAGTTATCGAGAACAGAAGGAAGCTGGGTGGAGAAACATACTATCCCATTGAGCTTGTCAACACAATTGAAAAATACAAATGGAGGAGAATCAGGGACAGAAAGAATATTGTTATGAACGGGGTATGAGCCTACTAAGGGTCTCGGCAAGAATCTGCAAGGGATCCCAAACTGGTACATTTAAAGCGTCATGGTACAACTTTTGGGCTTGGGTATAAATACACTTGGAAAGAGTACCAGGATTTGTCGCCTCTATGGCGTGGTCCTTATTATCTGCTAGAACAACCAGTACCACATTTATACCAGACATTTCATCAAGATGACATGATCTGGGGGTCTGAAGAAGATGAAGCTTTAGCTGGCATAAGGAAACTATTTCTGGATGATCAAGACATGGATTGCAGTGCGATCGTTGAGGAGGAGGAGGAGGAGGAGGAGGAGGAAGACCTTACTATTCAGACTCTGAATAAAGGAGTTGTTCTCAAGAACTGGACTGCTGCACCATCGCGAGCCCGTCGAGTTCCTGGATAGCCTGGCAGTTAGCATCAATTATTTTTAAAGCAATTTTATGAGCATATAAGACATTTTCAGTATTTTGTTTTGAAACAATTTCTCGAGTCATCGAGCCATACTTGTTTATTATTATTATTTATATTTTCTCTCTACAACGTAATTATTACTTATCCCGAGGAACCTATGACTGCGACATGTAATGAGACAATGCAACATAAGGATAGTGATCCAGAGGATCTGGAAGATAATATAATACCTGAGGAAATTGTCAGAGAAGTGGAAAACTTTGAAAACAAGCCTAAGTCTAATTTGGACGAGACTGAGAAAAACTTAGGAGATTCCGAAATAGTAAAGGAAATACGTGTAAGAATTCGTCTATCACCGTCAAAGAAGGAAGAATACATCTGGTTCCTGAAAGAGTATGAAGATATTGTTGCATGGTCCTACGATGATATGACTGGTTTGAGCACATCCATAGAGGTTCACAAGCTACCTATTGATCCCATGTGTCCACCTGTAAAATAGAAACTCAGAAAATTCTAGCCAGATATGAGTTTGAAAATAAACGAGGAAGTCACTAAGAAAATCAAAGCCAAGGTTCTCAAAGTAGTTGAGTATCCGATTTGGTTGGCCAACATCATGCCAGTCCCAAAGAAAGACGGGAAGGTCAGAGTGTGTGTCGATTATCAAGACTTAAACAGAGTGAGTCCCAAAGATGATTTCCCATTACCAAATATACACATATTGATCGACAACTATGCCAAGCATGAACTCTAGTCTTTTGTGGATTGCTTCGCGGAGTATCATCAGATTTGGATGGATGAAGAGAATGCCGAAAAGATATCCTTTATCACACCATGGGGAATTTATTGCTATAAAATGATGTTGTTTTGCCTAAAGAATGTTGGAGCCACTTACATGAGAGCTATGACAACTATTTTCCCCGACATGATACACAAGTAAATAGAGGTTTACGTGGATGACGTCATGATCAAATCTAGAAAAGCACATATCATATCACATAATTAAAGAAATTTGTCGATCGACTTCGAAGAAACAATCTGAAATTGAATCCCACAAAGTGTTCCTTCAGAGTCACCGCCAAGAAATTGCTAGGATTCATCGTCAACCGCCGAGGGATTGAATTGGACCCGTCAAAGGTTAAAGCTATCCAGGATTTTCCAGCTCCGAAGAACAAGAAAGATGTGTTGAGTTTCTTAGGGCGTCTCAACTACATCATCCGTTTCATAGCACAATCAACTGTGATCTATGAACCGATTTTCAAAATGTTGAAGAAAGACGCTGCAAAAAGTTGGACTGAAGAATGTCAGAAAGACTTCAACAAAATCAAGGAGTATTTATCTAAAACATCTGTTCTGGTCCCACCGGAACCAGGGAGACCTTTGCTGCTTTATTTATCCGTACTAGATAGGGCTTGTGGTTGTGTTTTGCGACAACACGATGAAACAGGAAGAAAGGACCGGCCATATATTATATGAGTATGAAATTCACACCCTATGAAGCACGATACTCTTTGCTAGAGCACAACTGCTGCGCTTTGACATGGATAGCTCAAAAGTTGAGGCACTACTTCTGTGCCTACACCACATATCTCATATCAAGGATGGATCCGCTAAAATAGATCTTCCAGAAACCCATTCCTATGGGAAAGTTAGCAAAATGAAAGATATTGCTGAGTGAGTTTGACATCATCTATGTAACTCAGAAGGCGGTCAAAGGACAAGCGTTGGCGGATCATTTGGCAGAAAATCCTGTAGACGAAGAATACGAACCCTTAAAACGTATTTTCCCGTCGAGGAAGTATCATTAGTAGGAGAAGATATCACTGAAGCATATGAGGGTTGGAGAATGTTCTTCGATGGAGATGCCAACTTCAAAGGAGTGGGTATCAGAGTTTTCTTAGTCTCAGAAACATGCCAACACTATCTAGTATCCGCAAAACTCAGGTTTCTATGTACCAATAATATGGCTTAATATGAGGCCAGCATCTTAGGGTTCGGGTTAGCCATTGACATGAATATTCAGGAATTGCTGGTGATTGGAGATTCCAACCTTTTGGTACATCAAGTTTTAGGAGGATGGGCTACAAAGATTACCAAAATATTGCCATATTTTTACTGTGTAGAAGATATGACCAAGAGGTTCATGAAGATAAAAACATGTTTTGAGGGTTCATAATGAGTTCACAAATGCATTGGCCAATTTATACTCCATGCTACAACACCCAAAAAAGAATTTCATCGATCCTATCCGAATAGGAATTCATAATCAGCCAGCTTATTGTGTTCATATTGAAGAATAAAGTGATGGAAATCCATGGTTCCACGACATCAAAGAATACTAGGAAAAAGGAGACTACCCGGAGCATGCAAATCAGACTCAGAAATGCACACTACGAAGATTAGCCAAACACTTTTTTCAAAGCGGAAGAATTATGTACAAAAAGACTCCAGACATGGGGTTATTACGGTGTTTCGATGCCAAGGAAGCATCCAGATTTCTCGAGGAAATATATGCCGGAACTTGCGGACCGCACATGAACGACTTTGTCTTAGCCAAGAAAATATTAAGGCTAGGATATTTCTGGATGACTATGGAAACATACTACATTAAGTACGTCCAGAAGTGTTACCAATTCCAGATACATGCTGATATGATACAAGTGCAACCCAATGAACTCAATGCAACAAGTGCACCCTGGACTTTCTCCGCTTGGGGGATGGATGTCATCGGTCCAATCGAACTTGCTACTTCAAATGGGCATAGGTTCATTCTAGTGGCCATAGACTATTTCACAAAATGGGTTGAAGCCGCATCTTACAAGGCTGTGAATGAAAATGGCGACAGCTTTCAACAAAAAGTTTAGGCCAAGGCAATTCACACCGGGGCAGTTGGTGCTAAAATGGATCTTCCAACAGCATGATGAAGCCAAGGGGATGTTTTCACCCAATTGGCAAGGTCCCTACATGGTTCACCAAGTACTAACAGGAGGAACACTCATACTCGCAGAAATGGACGGATAAATTTTGCCAAAACCTATCAACTCAGACGCAGTCTAGAGATACTATGTTTAGGATTGTTTACATTTCTTCATTTGATGTAACTGAACTACGCTTGACCCGATTCCCGTTTCATAGGGGAAACGTAGGCAGCCCTGTGGGTTCGATCACATCTTAATAAAATCTTCATTTTTTAGGAGGAGCCTCAAAATTCTATAGCAAGTCCAGCCAACTTCGTCATACGCAGAACAGTCAAAGGGTTGCATTTAAACTGGGGCAGAATTTTGAGAACAAATGGTATGATGCCTATGAACATGTTTTCTAATGCACAAATAATCCTAAGAAAATGATTCCTAATGCAAGAAAATAGTCATAGTAATCCTAAAAGCATGATTTTTAAACAATTTCCCCACAAAGATTATATGAAAATCCCTCCCCTTTTTACTAATATCCCCGATATCTATTTACAAGAATTATTATTACAGACCATATATGAATTACAGAAATAATTAATGCTATACTATAGGGAGCCTGGATTGGCCCAAAGTGAACTTGGCAAACCAGGCCTTCAAACAGTCCAAAGTACCATATCTCATAGTGTCCAATAAAGAATATCCTGGTGTATCAAAGTTCCCAAGGGCCTATGGGACCCTGGACAATGCTCACACCAAGACCCTTTTAAAGAGAAGTCATTTTTGTGTAGTGTGGAAGGGCCAGCCCTAGTGTGCTAGAGTTTGGAGGAATCTCATAGATTCCTAGGCTGTACACATACTGAAGGCGGAGAATCCTATGTATTCTAAGAGTAGGAGTGGGAGTTCTTGAAAGAGTAGGAATAATTTTAAGAGAACATATCAGAAGTGAAACCAATTTAGAAGTGAAAATAGTTTAGAAGTGAAAATAGTTTGGGAGTGGAAATGGTTTAGAAGTGAAAACATATTAGGAGTGAAAAACAACTTAAAAATATTTTAGAAAATGTTCAACAAACAATAGCAAGTAGGAAACACAGTCACAAGGTTTCACACAAAACTACATATTTCCCAGACTCAACTCAGTTCATTAGTCAAACTTAGGTGAGCATATAGCATGCTGAGAACAAATAATTACACAAAAAGGGAGGAGGGGTTGGGAACACAAGAATCCTGAATTAAGAACACATAGAAACAGGGTGTTAGGGAAGCATGCTAGTCAGTAGAAGCATAGGGCAAGCAGGGGTATAATATTTACCAGGACATGCTGAGTTAGGGTCTTAACCAGGGAACACCTAAGTTCATCAGTCATACATAACTATGGAAGTAAGCATACTGACTCAAGCAATAGACAGGGAAACATAAAAGTTTAATGTAAGAGCATTCATGTTAATCAATTAACAGAGAGGACAGGGTTTTAACTACACAAAATTGATCATACCAATTGAAGTCAATTAGACAGAAAAATAGGAGTCTTAGACACCAAAGTAAGCATACTGCCTTAAGGAAATAGAAAGGGAAGATTGAACCTTAAACACAAAAGTAAACATGTAGTAATAAACAGGAAAGACTGGAATTTGAACACAGAAGTAAACATGTTGATTAGAGTGAAACCTAAACAAGAGTAAACATGTTGATTAAAGCAATAAACAGGAAGAGTGAAACTTGAACAAGAGTAAACATATTGATTAAGGCAGTAACAGGAAAACATAGAAGCTAAATACATAGTAGTTAACTAGTACATACACAGATTTGAACTTCATAGTATAGTGAACGACATTAGGAGTATAAACATAGCAGTTAAGGGAAGCAAAACAGAAGGTAAAGTAGGCAGGATTCAACATTCTAGCCTTGGCTTTCAGCCAGCTAGACAAACAATAAACACAAGTAGCAGAGAGAGAGAGAGATGAGAGTGAAGTGTTGTGTGTGTGTATGTTTGAACTGTTGTTCGTGTGTGTTGAAGAATTAGTAATGAGAGTACATATAACACTTATTAAGGTAAGAAAATAATACAAGAATAAATAAGAATTCATAAACAGGGTAACCCAAATAAAACCAGTTAGTTGGGGGATTTAATCAATCAATCATACAGAAGATCTGGGAAAGACCCCTTAGGATATGGGAGTCAATTAACGGTACAATTTTAGGGCTTAAATAAGGCAGAAAATAAGTCTTATACCATATAGGATTCAATCAAGCCCCTCAAGTCAGATTGATAATTCAAATAAGGCAAGTATTACTAATAAAAGTCACAAATAAGGAAAAAGGTAAGAATCCCAGAAAATACTAATTTTAACAGGAAAGAATCATTTGAAACCTAAATAGAATCAGTCAATGTAACTGGTTCACAGAATTAAACATAATAACGGGAAAAATGGAAGAAATTAATGTCACAAATAGAAATGGTTAGGGTTTAGGCATACATACGAAAATTAATCAAACGTGTAAAGAAATAATTAGATTAAACACTTGAAAGTTAGAAAACTCTTTTGAAGAGACTCAGGATGAACCCTAATTTCAGAAAAAAGTAAATGGAATTGAAATAGTTTACCAAAACAGAAGATTTTTTAGGGAAAGTACAACTTAGAACTGAAATCGTTTCAGATCTGAACAGATTAAAGTAGTCCTAGAACTAGGTTTTTTCAAAAAAACAACAAAGATAAGAGAAACTTGGTCAAAAGCCATAGATTCGAACTAAATATAGAAGGAAATAAGTACTCACAAACGAGAATGGCCCTAGATAGGCCAGTTAACAAGTTTCATGCAAGAACAGGTTGAATCTCCATGAGATTTTCTCAAGGATCCATGTAATCGAACAGCCATGAAGCATAAACGGTTGGTAATGGTCGGAGAATACTCAGAATCTCCATAGATAGGAGCTTTTCGCCGGAGACAGCGATTAGGGTTAGGGGTAGGTCGAGAGAGAATTGGAGAGGTTAGGGAAACCAATGGCGGCGGAATGAGAGAATGAGGGGGGGGGGGTTAGGGTTGTTTTAGAGATTAATATGGTAAGGTTTAGTGTGGAACGTTGATCTAAAAGATCAACGGCCACCATTTGATGGGGATTTGGGTCGGGTAGGTGCATATTGGGCTTAAGGTGAATTGGGTTGGTATTATTAAGGGGTTTGGGCTGGTATTTAAAGGGTTAGGTCCGAAAAGTTAAAGAATTTAAAAGGGCTATTTGTTGAATACCCAATTAATTGATAAAAATAATTAACAAATTATTAAAATGGTTTTCATGCATAGAAATATTTTAAAATAATTACTCAATATTTTAAAAATGCAACAAGCTATTTTCTGGTAAAGTAACGTAATAATGCATATATGGGCAATAATTGCAAAGTTATTGCAATTGTAACCCAAAAATGTAAATGTGGCCATTTGTGAAATAATTAGGCTTAGTGTTAATATAAATAGAAAAATTAAATCGTAAAATTGTAGTGCAGTTAATGATTATTTATATAATAAAATACTGGAATGAATTAATTAGAAATCCTCAAAAATGCAGAAATTATGGGAAAATGTTATTGATGCCAATACATGGTTTTTGAAGTATATATGCATTTTGAAAATATTATAGGGAAAAATTGGGTATCAACAGCTGCCCCTCTTTACTCGGGAAGGATGAAAGAGTTGTCGGATAAAGATATGATGGCCAATTTTGACCGAGCGAGATGGTTTGAGAGATTTAGGCCGCACTATGATTTTCGAGCTACCTACATTTCCCTGGTTTTACAGGAATCAGGCCGCGTTTAGATCTGAATTCATCGGCGGAATATACCGACGAAGTTACCACGCGAATGAACGCAAGATTTGGGATATGTGAAAGGATTGCGGTCAAGTTTGAGATAGTATGAGGGAAGTTGAGCGGGATTTATTGGGGTAATGGTTGCTCATCGGATCACCTGTAAGTAAAAATTTACTACGGGCATATATATGTGCATGAATTTAAATATGATGCAAATTCCCTTCAGACCATAAAAATCACCTTTGGACGGTTGAGGATGACGTCCTTAGACCATGATGTCCTGGGCCATGAATTGTTCAGTGAGGGGTTTGCAGGCCATGAGATGATGCTCTCGGCCATGAAAATGGTTCCTCCGAACCATGACGCCTTTGAATAATGATATGCAAATTTGAGAGATCCTCAGGCCATGGCATGACGTCTTCCGGATATGAGGATGGTGCCTTCAGACTATGACGCCCTCGAACAAATTAGCGATATTTCATCCCATGATATGCAAAGACATGATGCTAGAAGCGACAAGACATGTCTTAGTCTGTATGAATTTGAGGGCAGAGCTTAGCCCGAAAGAAGAGAATAGGTAATGCCAGAGAGACAGTGCTTACTCAACAATTAATTTCTCGGGCTTGGGACCTCAGAATTCGATTCCGGGCATACGCCTAAGTCCCATATTTTCCTACGGACCCTCCGGGACCGTCAAATCACGGGTCTGGGTTCGTTTACCCAAAATGTTGAACGAAGTCAAATTTATTCATTTTAATATCAAATCATAGCAGTTTTCATAGAATCTCATGGTTTAGCTGTCTGGCCACGCGCCCGGACTATGCACGCAAATCGAAGCAAATACAAATAAGGTTTTCAAGGCCTCGGAAGTACGGAATGGGTAATGACATAGGTGATGACCCCTTTGGGTTGTCACATTCTCCACCTCTAAAACAACCGCTCATCCTCGAACGGACAAAAGAAGGAAGTACCTGAGTTGGGAAATAAATGAGGGTAACGGCTCCGCATATCAGACTCGGACTCCCAGGTCGATGCCTCAGGAGGCTGACCTCTCCACTGAACACGAACAGAAGGGAAACTCTTGAATCTCAACTGACGAATCTGCCGGTCTAGAATAGCTACCGGCTCCTCCTCATAAGATAAGTCCTTGTCCAATTGGACAGTGCTGAAATCTGACACGTGGGCTGGATCGCCGTGATACCTCCGAAGCATGGACACATGAAAGACTGGATGTACGACTGATAAGCTAGTGGCAATGCAAGTCTATAAGCCACCTCCCCCACTTGATCAAGAATCTCAAACGGACCAATGAATCTAGGGCTAAACTTGCCCTTCTTCCCAAATCTCATCACGCCCTTCATAGGCGACACTCGGAGCAATACTCGCTCACATACAATGAAAGCCACATCTCGAACCTTACGATCTGCATAACTCTTTTGCCTGAACTGAGCTGTACAAATCCTATCCTGAATGACCCTGACCTTGTCCAAGGCCTCCTGAACAAAATATGTACCCAACAACCGAGCCTCTCCAGGCTCAAACTATCCAATCGGAGACCGACACCGCCTACCATATAAAGCCTCATAAGGAGCCATCTGGATACTCGACTGGTGGTTGTTGTTGTATGCAAACTCTGCTAAAGGCAAGAACTGATCCTCCAAAGTCAATGACACAAGCCTGGAGCATATCCCCGAATATCTGAATAGTCCGCTCGGACTGCCCATCCGTCTGAGGATGAAATGATGTGCTCAACTCCACCTGGGTGCTTAACTCTTCCTGAACTGCTCCCCAGAAATGCGAGGTAAACTGCGCGCCCCGGTCCGAATGATAGATATCGGCACACCATGAAGGCGAATAATCTCCCGGATATAGATCTCAGCTAACCTCTCGGATGAATAGGAGAATGCCACAGGAATGAAATGCGCTGAATTGGTCAGCCTATCAACAATGACCCACACTGCATCGAACTTCTTCCGGGTCAACGGAAGTCCGGTAACGAAGTCCATAGTGATCCTCTCCCACTTCCACTCGGGAAGCTCAATCCTCTGAAATAAACCACCAGGCCTCTGATGCTCATACTTAACCTGTTGACAATTCAAACACCGCGCCATATATGCCACAATATTCTTCTTCATTCTACGCCACCAATAATGTTGCCGCAAATCCTAATACATCTTCGCGGCGCCCGGATGAATAGAGTACCGGGAACTATGGGCCTCCTCTAAAATCAACTCTTGAATCCCATCAGCATTGGGCACACAAACTCGCCCTGTAATCTCAAAACACCATCATCATCTAAGTTCACCTGCTTGACACCTCCGCACTGCAGCGTGTCCCTAAGGACACACAAATGGGGATCATCAAACTACCGATCATGGATACGCTCCAATAACGAGAACAAGCAATCGTACAAGCCAACACTCGACTAGGCTCAGAAATATCCAACCTCACAAATCGATTGGCCAAAGCCTGAACATCCAAAACAAGTGGCCTCTGACTGTTCGGAATAAAATCAAGACTGCCCATACTAGCTGACTTTCTACTCAACGCATCGGCCACCACATTGGCCCTCCCCTGGTGATATAAGATGGTAAATCATAATCCTTCAACAACTCCAACCATCTTCTATGCCTCAAATTCAACTCTTTTTTCTTGAACAAGTACTAATGACTCTTATGATCAGTGAACACCTCACACGCCACGCCATACAGGTAGTGCCTCCAAATCTTCAGTGCGTGGACAATGGCTGCCAACTCTAAATCATGCAATGGGTAGTTCTTTTCATGGATTTTCAACTACCTCGAAGCATAAGCAATGTCCTTGCCATCCTGCATCAACACTGCACCAAGCCCAATAAGAGAAGTATCACAATAGACTGTATAAGGCTCTGAACCTGTGGGCAAAACCAATACCGGTGCCGTAGTCAGAGATGTCTTGAGCCTCTAAAAGCTCGCCTCACACTCGTCTGACCATCTGAACTGGGCACCCTTTTGGGTCAACCTAATCATTGGGGCTGCAATAGATGAGAACCCTTCCACGAACTGACGGTAATAGCCTGCTAATCCCAAGAAACTCTGAATCTCTATAGCTGATGCTGGTCTAGGCCAGTTCTTGACTACCTCAATCTTCTTCGAGTCAACCTGAATACCTTCTGCTGACACGACATGACCCAGGAATGCAACTAAACTCAACCAGAACTCACACTTCGAAAACTTTGCATAAAGCTGACTATCCTTCAGAGTCTAAAGAACCACTCTGAGATGCTGCTCGTGCTCCTCCTGACTGCGGGAGTATATCAATATATCGTCAATGAAGACTATTACGAACGAGTCAAATAAGGCCTGAACACTAGGTTTATCAAATCCATAAAAGTTGTTGGGGCATTTGTCAACCCAAACGACATGACTAAGAACTCGTAATGCCCGTATCGAGTGCGGAAAGCTGTCTTAGGGCCATAAGATTCCCTAATCCTCAACTGATGGTAGCCAGATCTCAAGTCTATCTTTGAAAATCCGTTGGCACCCTGAAGCTGATCGAACAAATCATTAATCTTCGGTAGTGGATACTTATTCTTGATTGTAACCTTGTTCAGTTGCCGGTAATCAATTCACATCCTCATCGAACCATCCTTTTTCTTCAGAAACAACACTGGAGAACCCCAAGGGGAAACACTAGGTATAATGAAACACTTCCTAAGCAAATCCTGCAACTGTTCCTTCAACTCTTTCAACTCTGGCGGGACCATGCGATACGGCAGAATAGAAATGGGCTGGGTTCCCGGAGCCAGATCAATGCAGAAATCAATGTCCCTGTCGGGTGACATCCCCGACAGGTCTGAAGAGAAAACCTCAGGAAACTCACAAACCACGGGAACCGAACCAATAGAGGGAACCTCAACACTGGAATCCCGTACATAAGCCAAATAAGCCAAACACCCCTTCTCGGCCATATGTCGAGCCTTCACGTACGAAATAAAACTGTGGGTAGAATGACCAGGAGTTCCTTTCCACTCCAAACGGGGCAAATCTGGCCAGGCTAAGGTCACCGTCTTAGCATGACAATCCAAGATGGCATGATATGCGGACAACCAGTCCATCCCCAATATAACATCAAAGTCGACCATACCCAAAAGCAACAAATCAATACGGGTCTCAAGACCCCCAATAACCACAACACAAGAACGATGGACATGATTGACCATGATAGGATCGCCCACTGGTGTAGATACATAAACAAGAATACTCAGTGGATCATTAGGCATGACCAGGTTTGGTGCAAAATAAGAGGACACGTACGAATACATAGACTCTGGATCAAATAGCACTGAAGCATCTCGATCACAATCCCGAATAGTACATGTAATGACTGCATCTGAAGACTCAGCCTCTGGCCTAGCTGAAAGAGCATAACATCGGGGTTGGGCCCTACCACCCTGAACCACATCTCTGGGATGGCCGGCTTCTGGCTGGCCTCCACCTCTGGCGGCCTGAGCTCCACCCCTATGGCCTCTACCTCCACCTATAGCACCTCTACCACGATCTCTAGATAGCTGGGCATGCTGTTGAACACCTGGTGCATGTACCATGGTACGAGAACCCTGATGCTGGGACTCACTAGAACCTCGGGGGCAAAACCTGGAAATATGCCCCCAAACCCCCTCAAGTATAACAAGGCCTCTGTTGATGCGACTGCTGACTCTGGAACTGGCCTTGTCGACCCTGATAACCACCCTAGAAGTTCTAACGCGGTGGTGCACTTATGGGAGCTGGTGGCGCACTGTAAGGCTACTGATCAGAATAGTGCAGTTAATAACCACGACCACCCGAAATACCATGTGAAACCTGAAGAGCTGAATGAAAAGGTCTGGGAGGATGACCTCTGCCTGAAGGATACCTGCCCCCAGATGAGGCTCAACTGAAATGACCGAAATGACGGGGCCTCTTGTCAGCCCCCTGACCACCACCCTATGACGAAATCATCTCAATCCTCCTGGCCATATTGGCCGCATCTTGGAACGATATGTCTGTACCTGACTCTCTAGCCATCTGAAGCCTGATAGGCAAGGCCAATCACTCAATAAACCTCTGAACCCTCTCCCGATCAGTGGGGAGTATCATAAGATCATGTCGGGCTAGAGTGATAAACCTTGTCTCGTACTAAGTGACGGACATGGATCCCTGCTAGAGATGCTCAAACTACCTCCGAAGGTGCTCTCTCTGAGTGATGGGAAGAAACTTCCCCAAAAATACCTCCGAGAACTGAGTCCAAGTCAAAGGTGTAGACCCATCTGGTCTGGCTACGCAATAATCCCTCCACCAACTCTTGGATGTGCCCGATAACAAAAGGTAGCGAAGTCAACCCCGTTGGACTCCACTATGCCGATGTTCCGAAGAACCTCGTGGCAGCTGTCCAAGTAATCCTGGGGGTCCTCTGATGGTGAACCAGTGTAAGTAGCAGTAAATAACTTGGTGAACCTATCCAGTCTCCACAGAGCATCTGCTGACATAAGTGCTCCCTCTGCGACTGGTGCTGCAATACATGGCTGAGCTACTCCGGCTGGCTGAGATGCCGGAGTATGTAACTGTGGAGCTAGCTGCTCTGGCACGCGGGCGGCAGGAGTCTGGGAACCTCCCCCAGCCTGAGAGACGGATGGTGCTATAGGCAGAAGACCCGCTTGTGCTACACTTTCCATGAGCCCAACTAGATGAACAAGGGCGTCCTGAAGAATTGGGGTAGCTATGAACCCCTCTGGGACCTGAGCTGGTCTAACTGGGACCTCCTCGTTAGACTCGACCTGAGGGTCCTCCACTGGGTCTGCTGTTCTAGACTGAGCCCGGCCCCGCCTTCGGCCTCTGGCACGGCCTCATCCTCGACCCCGAGTAGGAGCTGTAGCAGGAGTGTCAGGCTGCTGGGCGAAACCAAGGGAAGCACGCGTCCTCTCCATCTGCGAGAGAATAGTATGGAAACTCAATCAGTAATCAGAATTCGTAGCGCACTTTCATTTACATGATTTTTCTATTACTTGAGCTAACGCTCCAAAGACATAATATCTCATATTTCTTCATTATTCAATTCACAATTTGAGCCAATGCTCCAAAGACATAATATCTCATATTTCTTCATTATTCAATTCACAATTTGAGCCAATGCTCTAAAGACATAATATCTCATATTTCTTCATTTGTTCGTTACATTTTGAGCCAGTGCTCCAATAGAGTTTACAGAATACAATTTCCTTCACAACTTATGGAAATCATAAACTAAGCATGAGAATTATCACGAAATCAGAATATTCACAATTTAAAGACTCATGGTCATGCTAGACACCAATGTATAGATACTCGTCACCATTCCTATACATCGTATTTTGCAATTAGCAAGTAGAAAGTAGCAAATTATACTCAACTCCTATTACCTCAAGCTAAGGTTAGACCGAACACTTACCTCGGGTCCGAAGTATAGCAATCAACCCTCTAACACCGCTTTTCCTTTAGAGTTAGACTCCGGAATGGTATTAGCTAGGCATAATCAACTCAAGTATATCAATAAGGATTCAAATATTCAATTACATGGCCTAATTATCCATTTCCTAGCATACTTTCAAATTTATCAAAATTCGACCTCGGGCCCGCTCGCTCGGATTCTCGAAACTTTCGAAGGAAACACTCACCCAAGGCCTAAGGATTATAAATATACGATTTTTACTTTATTTCACGGCCAATTCACAGAAAATTCTAAGTTGATTACAAGTTTTAGGTTACTACCCATTTTCTTGAATTTTTGGTACTAATTTGTGTAATTAATTAGGCTAAGATACAAGCATGAAACAAGTTTATGGGTGGAATTCACTTACCTCACAAGGCCTTGTCAAAAGCTCTCAACAATGGAGGTTTTCGTCAAAGGAAGGAGATGAAAAATGAGAGAAATGGGTTTAAAACCCGTATTTAACTTACTGCCTGAATAGTGAACTCGTACCTGAAGCTCTGGGGACCACACCTATGGTCTTGCACTTGCTAGAATAATCTCGCACCTGCGGAGTTGGGCTGGGGGTCTGGGATTGCGCCTATCGAAGTGGAGACCGCACCTGCAGTCTCGCACCTACGATGGCTGGCCAGGCCATTGGTTATCGCACCTTCGGTCTCGCACCTGCGATGCTGGGCAACCGCACCTGCAGTCACACCAGAGCAGGTGCACCAACAGCTGAGTTTGTTGGTTTTCAGCCCTGTTAGGTGCCCAGAAAGCACATGGGCCCACCCGAGCCCTAATCCAAATATACCAACGAGTCCCAAATCATATTACGGACTCGCTCGAGCCTTCAGAACACTCAAACCAATGCTAAAACTCGAAATCACACCCCCATAACCCAAGAACCAAACTTAGAAATTTTAAGCTTTCTAACTTCGCTAACAATGTGCTGAACTGACCTATACATCTCGGAACGACACCAAATTTCACAGATTACTCACATAACGTTCTTCGAACTTGCCTGTGCGATCAAATCGCCAAAACAACATAATACACATAGATTTAAACCTCAATATCCATTGATTCTATCAAATTTTCCATTTTAAAGTCCGATTCACGTCAAACAAAATCCGATTTCAACCAAAATTTACAGAAAGTGCCTAAAATATATATAAGACCTGTACCGGGCACCAAAACCAAAATATGGGCCCGATACCACTACTTTCTAATCAGATTTCATTTTCAATTTCCTTAAATATTTTTCAGAAAACAATTTTACTCAAAAATTTATTTCTCGGTCTTGGGACCTCGGAATTCGATTCCGAGCATACGCCTAAGTCCCATATTTTCCTACGGACCCTCCGGGACATTGACAGCTCAGAGTCGTCAGAAGTCATATTCGAACGTGCGGCGACGAGATTTAGAGTTCGAGGGTGATGACTGGGTATTCTTAAAAGTGTCACCTATGAAGGGTGTGATGAGGTTTGGCAAGAAAGGCAAACTTAGCCCACGATATATTGGACCTAATAGGTTCATTCGGAGAGTTTTCCAAGTAGCTTATGAGTTAGGATTTCCCTCAGAGTTGGAGTTTGCCCATCACGTTTTTCACGTATCTATATTACGGAAGTGCATTGGCGATCCTACCCGAGTGGTGCCCCCGAATGATGTACAGATTACAGAGGACTTGTCATATGAGGATATTCCTGTTGCCATCCTAGACCGACAAATCCGCAAGCTACGAAATAAGGAGGTAGCCTCAGTGAAAGTACTTTGGAGGAACAAAAATGTGGAAGAAATGACTTGGGAGGCCGAGGAAAACATGAAGTCTAGAGGTTTATATAGCTATGTTTCTATTAGAGGTCTATAGACAGTATATCTAGTTGGATAGTATGTGGCCTTGCCGACTTCCAGTTTTGAGATGTATAGTTATCTATAGCAGCCTTGTCGGCTCGTCCTACGTATGTTGTACGTATATGTATGTATGCCTTTTTGTGCAGATTTCCTTCATGTATAATGTTCTCGTAATTCAGCAGATATTATTTAGGTTCATATTTTAGACACATGTCTAGGGGTGTTTGACAGGTAGGACTCAGGCACCCGTCGCGGCCCATCGGTTTGGGTCGTGATAGATTGCATCGAGCAAATTCCTAGAGTACCACCTGTCATCAAGGGTATTGATATTGATAAATACTCTCAACAACCCTGGAAGCCAAGTGCAGCACCTTTACTGATTCCCAAAAAATTCAAAATGCATGACGTACCAAAGTACGATGGGACAACTGATCCACGTGATCATGTTACTGCTTTCACTGCATGAGTAAAAGGCGACGACCTGACTAAGAAAGAAATTGAATCCGTGTTGGTCAAAAAGTTTGGAGATACACTCACCAAAGGAGCATTAACATGGCATTCTCTGTTGCCCGAAAATTTTGTTGATTCTTTTGCTGAGCTTGTAGATTTGTTTATAAAAGCACATTTCGGTGCACAAAAAGTGGAAAAGAGAATGGAAGACATATTCAAAATTAAACAGGGAGATACGGAGTTGCTTCGTGAATTCGTAGATAGGTTTCAACGTGAAAGGATGCTTCTACCAAGAGTACCTGACAATTGGCCAGCTATGGCCTTTGCAAGTAATTTGAACGATAAAATCTCTGAATCCACGAGGAGACTCAAAGAGAGCTTGAGAGAGTTCCCAGCTACGACATGGAATGATGTTTATAACATGTACAACACCAAATTATGAATTGAGTAATATACTATTGCCCAATCAAAAGGAGGAGACAGGATGAGTTCTAGACGCTCCGAATTAGAAAGGAGAACTGGCAAAAATAGGTACGATCCATACATGGGACCTTCAGGACGAGAGGCTCATTCCAAATTTGACTACCTACGGTCTGATCATAGACCGTCGAAAATAAAGATTCGAGCTCATTATCAAGATCCAGAAAGGTTCGAGATGAGTGAAATAGAGGTAATACAAGAATTGGAGATTACAATTTCAATGTAAGTACTTCCGAATTAATTACATTATTAAGAAATATGGGTGATAAAGTTATATGGCCCAAATAAATGAGATCAAATCAAAATAAAAGGAACCCAGACTTTTGGTGTGAATTTCACAATGATCATGGGCACAAAACATCAGACTGCATTTATATCAAGGTGAGGTAGAACACTTATTAAAACAAGGTTATCTAATAGAACTGTTTAGTGAAAAAGGTAAACATGCATATATGAAGAATAGGCAAGAGCCCCCAAAACCACCATCTCCGAAGAGAACTGTAAATGTAATAAATGGAGGAGATGAGGTAAATGACATAACTTATACTTCTGCAAGAAGGATGACCAAGTTCACAGTGACCCACGGGAAATGGGCTCGTTAGACTTTGGAGTCTAACAACATCTCATTAGATGACTCAGATGCTGATGGATTACTACTTCTACATAGCAACGCACTGTTAATATCTCTACTTATACATGTCACTAACGTAAAAACAGTATTGATTGATCCAGGTAGCTCGGTCAATATCATTTTGCTGAGGGTTGTGGAAGAGTTGTTAAAGGAGAACCGTGTAATTCCAAAATCACGTTCCTTGTCCGGATTCGACAAATCTGTTGTCATAAAAAAGGAGAAATTGAGCTTAATACCTATGTAGAAGGCGTCGTCAAGGAAACGAAATTTCAAGTTATAGATACAGATATGGCTTATAATGTAATCATGGGGAGACCATGGATGCAGTACCATCCACCCTGCATTAGGTAATCAAATTCCCTTCTAGATGGGGAATCCAGCAAATTCAAGGTGATCAGCAGACTTCAAGAAACATCAACTCAGTGATGCATTCAAATAAAAAAGAAATAGCGAACGAATCAAAGGATGAGGGAGAAACTCGAACATACATGGAAGAAAATGATAATGACACGGTGAATCAAATCACCACGGATGTCACATCAAGACATATGGACATGGATTCCAGAACAGATGTTATTCAAGAATCAGAAGAGAACGAAAATATCAAGACAACGACTGAGGAGCTCGAAGCTGTTCCACTGTTCGAGCTTAAGCCTAAGCGCAAAATCCACATAGGAGCAAGGATAAGACCGACAAGAAGAGGTAAGTTAATTGAATATTTAAAATTTAATGCAGATTGTTTTGCTTGGTCCCATTAAGATATGGCAGATATACCCCCAGAAGTGATGACTCTTAAACCAAATGAAGACCCATCCTTCATACGTGTCAAGCAAAAGAAAAGAAAGCAGGGATCGTTCAAGAATCAAGTGATCGATGAAGAGGTACAGAAACTTTAAAAATCGGTTCAATACATGAGGTAAAATATCCTAATGGGTTAGCTAATACCGTAGTGGTACCTAAAAAGAACGGTAAATGGAGAGTATACGTAGATTATACGAATTTGAATAAAGCATGCCCAAAAGACTCATTTCCATTACCACACATACATCAAATGATTGATGCCACTACAGGTCATGAATTATTAGGCTTTCTAGATGCATATTCTGGTTACAATCAGATAAAAATGGACTCCTCAGACGAGGAAAAAAACTCATTTATTACAAACAAGGATACTTAATATTACAAAGTCATGCCTTTTGGCGTGAAAAAATGTTGGAGCCATGTATCAAAGGATAGTGACCAAGATGTTCCAGGAACATATAGGGAAAATAATGGAGGTATACATTGATGACATGTTGGTAAAATAAATGAAGGAAGAAGATCATTTCCAACATCTCTCAACTACTTTCGATATCCTCCGCATATATAACATGAAGTTAAATCAAGAAAAATGCGCCTTTGGTGTCGAATCAGGTAAATTTTTGGGTTTTCTCGTATCAAATAAAGGCATTGAAGTAAGTCCTGCTCAAATTAAATCTATTGAAGAAATACGTGATGTACTAATGAGCAAAAAAAAAGTTCAAAGATTAACAGGTAGGATTGCAGCTTTACGAAGATTCATCTCCAGACCTTTAGAGAAGAGTTTCAAATTCTTCTCAGTACTAAAAAAGCAAAATTGATTCGAGTGTATTGAAGAATGTCAACAATCTCTTAAAGAATTGAAGGCTTATCTATCAAATCCCCCACTACTGTCTAAACCAAAAGAAGGGGAAAGGTTATACATTTATCTTAATATGGTAGAAATAGTCGTAAATGCAGTCTTGGTAAGGGAGGACAAAGGTAGGCTATCTCCTATCTACTATGTAAGTAAGTCCTTACTAAATGCTGAAACTAGATGTCCTCATCTAGAAAAATTAGCATTGGCTCTACTCATGACAGCTAGAAAGTTAAGACCGTACTTTCAGTGTCACCCAATTACTGTTGTAACTTCATATCCTTTGAGAAATATTGTGCATAAGCAAGAACTGTCAGGTAGACTGGCTAAATAGGCAATAGAACTAAACGAATATGGCATAGTCTATCAACCTAGGACTGCAATAAAGTCTTAGGTTTTAGCCGATTTTGTCACAGATTTTAACACTAGCTTAATTCCTGAAGTAGAAAAAGAGTTACAAATCTTTACCGGAGCTAATCCAGGAATATGGACTCTATTCACCGACGACTCTTCTAATATCAAAAGAGCCGGGTTAGGAGTTGTTTTAATACTAGCTTCGGGTGAAAATATAAGGCAAGCTATTAAATGTTATCCCATTACTAACAATGAAGCAGAGTACGAAGTTGTCATTGCAAGACTCGAATTAGCACGAGAACTCTCAATTGAGCAGATCGTGATCAAAAATGACTCTTAACTAGTGGTGAAGCTAATGCGGGGGACTTATACTGATGAAGAGACTCGAATGCAACAGTATCTGGAAAAGGCACAAGTCCTGGTGAAACAATTCCAGTCATGGAAGATTATGCAAGTACCTAGAGAGGAAAACACAAAAGCAGATGCGTTAGCTAATCTTGCAGCAGTTACTGATGTAACGAATAAAGACAATGCTATTGTGATACACTTATTTCATTCAGCAATTGACTAGGACAAGAATGAGGTAACATTTAATAAATTAACCTGGGATTGGAGAAATGAAATTGTAAATTTTTTGCAGAACGGTACCATGCCTGAAGATAAGAAAGAAACTCAAGCACTTCGCTGAAAAGTTGTGTGATACTGCCTAGTTCGTGACACTCTGTATTGCAAAATGTTTGGAGGTCCCCTAGCAAGGTGCCTTAGACCAAACCAAACTGAGTACGTGATGAAATAAGTACACGAAGGACATTGTGGGAACCACGCAGGTGCAAGATCCTTAGTCAAAACCCTAATCAGAGTAGGGTACTATTGGCCTAAGATGGAAGAAGACGCTGCAAATTTCATAGTTAAATGCAATAAATGTCAGCGATATGCTAATAATATGCATCGGCCGCAGAATTACTACACCCGGTTGTATCACCTTGGTCATTTATGAAATGGGGAATGCATATAGTAGGACCTCTACCCCCAGCCAGAGGAAAGGTACGATTTTACTTGTATTAACAGATTATTTCTCAAAATGAGTGGAGACAGATGCTTTCAAATAGGTGTGAGAAAAAGAAGGGAAAAGTTTCATATGGCGAAATATCATATGCCGTTTTGGTGTACCAAAGGAAATTGTATGTGACGATGGCCCACAATTCATAGGCTCTCAAATCACAGAATTCTTCCAAAGCTGGCAAATCAAACGAATCACTTCTTCACCATATCATCTCGAGGCTAATGGGCAAGCTGAGTCAACAAATAAAATCATTGTTAACAATCTAAATAAATGATTGGAAAAAGATAAGGGAAATTGGCCTAAAGAACTACCGGAAGTATTATGGGCTTATAGAACTACTGCAAAGACAGCCACGAGAGAAACCCCATTCGCGCTTGTTTACGGCTCAGAAACTCTAATTCGAGTGGAAATTGGTGAACCGAGCATGAGATTCACAACAGCAACAGAAGAAATAAACAATGACGAGTTGAGAACAAATCTGGATTTACTCGAGCAAAGGAGAGAAGTTGCTTTAATACGCATGGCAGCTCAAAAGAAAATCATAGAGCGATATTACAATAGAAAAGTTCACCTCAGATACTTCAAAATTATGGACTTTGTCCTTAATAATTTTTTTTAATCAACAAAGGACGCTGGAGCAGGAAAATTAAATCCAAATTGGGAAGGACCTTACAAAGTGCATGGTATTGCTGGAAAAGGAGCTTATGGGCTGGAAAGCGTGGATGGTAGAATTTTACCAACAAGTTGGAACGTTGTTCACTTGAAGAAATACTACTTCTAAAGAGAAGGAATACCCAAGGTCAGGTATCATTACATACGAGTTTATTTAGTACAGTTATGGTTATACTAACAATTTTAGATGATAGGCAAAAAGCTAACCCATAACCAATGATGATATTAGACCTAAATAGACACGAGGAAGTAGTTGAATTCCCAGACTAGGGTTACAACCTTTCTGATAGACATTTCAAAGGGTTAAGCAGTCATCATCTAAACTATATACCTTCGAGTCCCGTATGTTTTTCCTTTTCAGGAAAAGGACCACAAGGAAGGGATAGTCAAGTGCTCGAGATTTCATTATTCAAAGCTCAAACACTTGGGGGACTATATAATATGGAAGGAAAGGAAGACTATCAAAAAAGTCAAAGCTCAAGAAAGAAGACTAGCAAAAAGTCAGAGCTCAAGTCTGAGCCTATTTTACCCAACAAATCAAAAGATACGAGCGAAATCAAAGAGCTGAAGACTATCATACAAAGCCTGATTCAGAAACCTTCAAAAACATGCTCGTAAATGAAAACAGATGTTTATGTTAAAGGCAAAATTTAGTCACGGGTTGAAATTTGTACCCCTGTATTTATTCCAAATCTGTTGTAAAAGAAATAGTTATTAAATAGTCGTAGACGATACTTGAACACATGTAAAGTATTATGAAAGTTCAAATAATACAAAACTTTCTTCAAAGAATTACTCAAAGGAACATGTGAATTCCTATCTCTCTTTCCTATATTTACACCATTATGAAGTTGAGACGTCTTCGTCATTAAGTGTTGTTCATAAAAGGGCCCTCTTTTATAAATCGTGCTTATTTCAAAAAGACACTAAATACTGAAGTATTTTCTAATGCAAAATTAAATACCAAAGGGGTAAAACAAAAAACCGAACGTAAAGCATGCAAACACTTAAGAGTAAAATGAAAACTCGAAAAAACACAAGTCATGCTAAGGAATGTAAATATTGTATAATGGTAAAAACTAAGTATTAACTTAGTTTAAACCAAAAGTGTTTATACAAAGTTGCCCCTAAGTTATCATCGGGGACTTACTAAAAATAATTTCACCCCCAAATGGGACCGGGGGTAACCACTAATTGTTCCAAAAAAGAAAAAAAAGAAGGGTTGATAAACACTTTCACTAGGTACTGGGGGGATTATCTTCATCAGCACGAGGAGCGGCTTGAGATGGCGAGGCTTGGGCAACAACTTCATCATGCTAGATCTCATCACCAACTAGAACTTCAACCTCAGGTGATGAAAAACTTTGACTCTGCTGAGACCTTTCAATTGTGTCCTTAGTTTTGGCAATTTTCAGCTTGTAAGTCAAAGTTTTCTTGGCCCACTTTTGTTAATGTATCAAGCCGGGCATTCAAGTAAGCCCAACTCACATCAACAATTTCCTTATCCTCGAGAGCTTCAGATTTCTTCTCCCATTATTCAACGTCTGCTCTCAGCTCATCCCTTTCAACCACAACAGCATCGTAGGAAGCTTGTAAAGGATCAAGGGATCTCTCCAGAAATTGAACCATGTTAGAGGATTCACGGAGGTCTTATTGGGTCTGAGTAAGCTATTGCACCAGTTCTCAAGCATAAGCCTCCTTCTGGTTTAGCAAATCCTTCAAGATTCTTATTTCTTTAGAAGCAAGGGAAAGTTATTCTGCAAATAAGGATTCCAGGATGTTCTTATCGTTGCCTACTTGATTCAATAAAGCCTTCTCAATAGATAATTCTGCTGCTATCACTCTAACCTGTTACTCTAAGGTACACTTTTCCTTTTCTACTGCTTCATATCAATTTGAAGGCTCTCAAATTGTTCCTTCCAGTTATCAGCCTCGTTATGGTGGTCATTCATTAACTTCTTCGTATGTACGATCCTTTTCTTCAACTCTGTACCAATGAGATTGATCTACACACAAAAAAGGGAAAATTAGATACGACAAAGTCTAGTGTTAAGAAGAAATAACAGGAAGGTTACCTTCAAATATGAGTGTACAATATCATTCATCCACGTTAAGGAGCTATGACTTTCCAATTTTGACTTATCAACCGGGCCAATCAAAGGCTTCAACCACGCATCCACTGGCCTGATTTCTTTAAGAGGCTACCTTCCGCAAGAACCTCGATCATAACTTGCTTCATCTCCCTGTTGCTAGAAGACCCTACTTCAATAACAGAAGGCATGGTATTAGGGGTAGATGAAGGACCCACGGGTGGCACAAACATGGAAGTAGAAATAGAAATAGGCACGGAAGACTGAAGTTCCACTAGAGCAGAAGGAGGAAAGATGGCAAGAGGCGTCTCCTATGAAATTGAGTCAAAACCTTGATGGAACAATTTCTCAACTGACTCAGTGGTTGCAGAAGGAGTTTCCTCCTCAGAGTATGTAGAGGTAGAATGATCAGGCTCAGGCACGGAATATGGACTAGTAAGGGGAGCAAATTCGTCATCAGATATGACTCTTCTTCTAGATGGTGGCCTACGAACCAACGAGCCTTCCTTATGCTCCTAGTCATATTCTAAGGTTTGAGTCCTACCCACTTTCCTCTTTGACGAAGAAGAATTTAAGATAATTTCTTGAGCCTTGGACAAAGAGAGCTTCGAAGCAATTATAGCAGCAGCGGTGACACCACGAGTAGGAAACCCTAACAAACAAAAGGAATCAGAGAAGTTCAAAAAAGAGGGAAAAGGGAAACGTAAAAAAAAACCTACCATGGGTTTTCACTTTCCAACCAAACCTTACAAAAAGGTATTTCCAAGAAAGTTCTTCCATTGGAGCAATCAACAACAATTTTTCTACCTAACCACATAAATCGAAAATCTTCTCGACGATTCCTTTGGTTGCTGAAAAAAGACAAAACCAGTCACGCTATTGAACATCTATCAAGAATAAGGAAATATGTGATTAAACAAAAACTTACGTGCAAAGATTCACTTATCAAGGAATGGTAAATTTTTTTAACCTACTAATCCACCTGTAGGGTCAGCAACAAACCTGGCATACCAACATCGATCTTTATCATCATCAGGATTGACTAAAGCTCTCTTACTCCTAGCCACAAGAGTAAAGATTCCTTGGAGGAATAACTTAGGAGAGTAGATGTGAATAAGATGATAAAAGGTAAAGGAAGTGAAGCTAAGTTAGCCAAATATCTGAGGCATGCAACTGCCCTGCAGATGATAGGACCGATTTTTCCCAAACACACGTTAAAAAATCGATAAAACTCTATAATGATAGGGTTGATAGAAGGCCTGAAACCCAAAGTAAAAGGGTAGGTATATACAAAAGAATAGCCTGCTTTGTAAGAAGTTATCCTTTGATTTTCTTTGGGAACTAAGACTGGGAAATCAAAATTCCAATAACAGTCTCTGCGCACAAGAGATATCAAACCCTCACTAATTTGAGCAGGGTAAAGATCAGCGCAATCATGAGACGTCATGGAAGAAAGCTGTTTTCTTATGGCTTCACTGTCATTTATGAAAGAAAATCAGCGGGTACAATCTCATCAATCTTTGGTTCGCGAAGTAGTTCACTGGACTCTCTACTCTTAGAAAAATATCTAGAAGGTCTAGCCCTAGAAGAAGATGGAGTAACAATAACCTTAGAAGTTGGTGGGGGTGTAATGATACGTTGAGAAAAAGAAGACCCTCTAGAAGGTGTTGAGCCCAAACTCCTTAATCTGCCACCCCTCCTACTCCGGATCGGAGCAGAAGAAGGAGATAGTTCATCGACTATTATTACTTTTTTGGAGTCTTGGTTTTAAGAATACATATTTGCATGAAAGAAGGACTTGCAAGCAACAAAAGAAAGAAGTTTTTCGTAGAAGCAAAGGCAAAAATGGGTATTTATACACGAAGGCAACCGTCAAAAAATGGAAAGATACTAATGTGAAAGTCAATATAAAAAAACTGTCACTCCGTGACTGATGCAACTGCAAAAAGCCCTAAAGTGCACTGATGAATTGCAGAACCAATCCGGAATCACCACGTGGAACGTGCATTTAATTGATAAGTAAATGGTAAGTTCAGAGACAGATGCAATGGTACGAGTAAAACATCGGCAAAACATTTCCCCCATAAATGAGTATCCACTTACCAAATATTCAATTGATAAATAAATTGTAAGTGGGGGGACTATATATATTGGTAAAAAATAGACATTACACGTGTAATATCTCTGATGACAAAGCAATACACGTGGAGCAATGGAAGAGCGGCAGCTGGATGAAAGCTTAGAAAGAGGTACGGAACAAAGAGGTACGGGGTAAACACCCATCAGATAATTAGAAGCGAAAGCTCCAGTATAATTGAGGAGTTGAAGAGACACGGTCAAAATGAACTAGGGCAGAATAAAGGACAGATTCATAGATCTTCAATCAATGAGCTAAACGTTACAGAATCTTCACGCAACAGTTAGGATTACCTATTGTAACGTTACATTAATGATATAAATATTCATTAATGCTCAATCATTAAAAAGAGTAGACGTTATATTAAGAAATTCCCTATAAGAGGGAGTAAGATATCACTTGTAGAGACACGTTCGAACCACTACTGGAATATACTTACTTTTATGCTATCTTATTGCTTTCTTATTTACAAGTCTAAATCCTATTATTAGCTAATCTCTTTGGTTATCAGAAGCCCGAGAACTTCTTAAAATAGCTTTGAATCAGAATCCAATCCTTTGGTTAAACAACATTGTCGTTGGGGACTGACCAAGGAATGAATACGAGGTTCATGTTGGTTATCTTCCCTGGATGGAAGAAAGGTGGATTGACTGGCACTTTCTAGGATTGAATTGGGTTGAAGTGATTTGGAAGACTCCATTGGCTCCTCATTTCCTGAGCTTGACTCAAATTCATTGATGGTACTAGAGGATAGAGGATGTTGTTCATCCACACATGGTTGAGATAGTTGTGCATCGCCATATGCATTCCTTCTGATACGAGTTGTGCTAGGAAGTGAGAGTTTTGAAACATTATAATTGTCTCATGGCTGTTTAGTACCATACTGAATGTTATGGCATGGCCCCTGAGTGCTTGTTCCACCCATGACAATGCTTGGTGGTACTGAGTTAGAGGTGGTTGTATGAAGAATGTTTGGTTGTTGTTTGGTAGTGAGTTTTGTGGTAGTGGTGGATTCGACTTGTTTATGGCTCTTTGATGACTCGAGATTTGCACAAGCCGATATCTTCTTCTCTGAGTTGTTGGTATTCTTGGCATTGTTTGGTTGAGTAGATGATCTTATATTATAGGAGTGGGACGTAGTATCTAGCGTTGAGGGAGCCGGAGTAGAGTTGTATTTAATGATTGAATTTTTTGGCAATGTGTTGAAGTTGCTTTGAGAAGTAGTATTAAGAATATTTGGAGTGGATTTTGTTTCAGTCACGTAGTTAGTATCGATGGACATTTGGTGAGTGGCTATATTTTGGTTGGCCACTTGTTCATTTCCAAGAAGGTTATTTTTGGTATCCATGCAGAGGTTTAGTTCGACTTTAGAGGGGAATTGGCTATTAGTGGAGCATTGATCAATATTTGAATGAGATATACGTTTATTATTAACTTCCATTAGGTTATCATTAGAAGTAGCAGTAGCATCATTAGCATGCATGCATTTTAATTGGTTAAGTTTAGGGCCTCCCAAATGGACCTTGCTGATGGGTGGCTTCCACGTCAATAGCCATGCAATATAGGTCGTTACTTTCTAGGTTAATATTGTTTACATTATGGAGATTTGGCGGAGAGACCAAAGATTCAAAATGGTTTTTTTTAAGATATTTTTTTGAGGTAATTTAATTTTACCATGATTTTTAGATTGGGCAGTAGCATTAGTGTTAAAAATATCAACAATTTTTTGCCCGACTACATGCACATTGTTAAGGGAGGTTTTAGAATTACCTGTGTTGGATAAAATTGGATTAGTAGCCTTACCAGGCATAGGGTATGGCTCCTTTAACTTTTGATTGGATCTCTTCTTTTTGGGGAATGTTACTATTTGCCATGCATCTTCCTTGGGCAGCTGAGAGTCAGTGTGCAATTTGTATGTTCAGATTGCCATCCTCTTGGATTGGTTACTAGAATAGTCTCTTTCTGGATTGGCCGTATTTCTCCTTGACTTTGTGTACATACATGTGGCTATTGAATGCCCTAATCTGCCCTAATTTTTGCATAAAAAGTTGTCAACTTTTTATAGTATTTCTTGCTTGTGTTGGCCAATGAAGATAGAGGGTGTAACTGGAACTTCCAAGGGCATTTCAATACACAATCTAGCATACCGTCCCCTTAGTGTTGATGATGTGCATGCATCGATTTTCAATAGCTTATCAATTCTATTTCCAACTTTTTCCAATATTATTCTGTCATAAAATTTAGTTGGCAATCGTGGTAAACGTATCCAAATAGCAGCTCGTGTTATTTTTGCTTTTGAAGCAATAAAATTGGGAAACCATCTCTAGACGGATAGGAAGTGTCCAAGGATGAACCAAGGGCCATTGTGGAGAACTTTGAGCATGCTTTCCTCAGTATTAAATTTGTAATAAAATAATCCGACCCTAGATCAATCAATGGGAAGTTTTCTTTTAATTTCCATAGATCTTGAATCTTCCTTTTGAGTAATTGGTGTGGGATCCTTATACCTTGAAGTTTTATGATTGTTGAGAACCTCCAAGGGGAATAAATTCTTCGTAGATCTTTTGGAAAGAGGTGGATTAGTTGTTCACCATTTTCATTGAGAATTGGCTCCCCTGCCACCACTAGATAATTAGCTTGTGTTTGCGCTATTTCATCAATGACTATGCTAATCTGACCGTCATGTATTCCATCTAATAATTTTTCTTTAAAACTTGATACTGGAAGGGGAGGATCAACTGTGGATTGTAGGGAATTGTTAGTAATATCGGGTGGTTTGTTTGGGATTAGAGTGGAAGTATTTGAAGGTTGCATGATGAAACTTGTTGTGTGAATAGTTATTCCTTTAGTGAGAAGTCAGAGAGAATTCTGAGAATTCTTGTCCAAGTGTAATTCTAAAAATTCAATTTTCCAATTTTTGCCAAAATGCACCGAAGTGACCTACGAACTTCTAAAATGCCTATCCGGACATAGGCTTAGTCCAAAATCACCATATGAAACTATTGGAATCATCAAAACTTCATTCCGGAGTCGTTTTCTTAAAAGTCAAACTCCGGTCAACTCTTTTCATTTAAGCTTCAAAACAAGAACAAGAATCGTTCTTTCAATTTAATTATGAATCTTCCGAAAACCAAACTCGACCGCACACGCAAATCATAATATACATTACAAAGTTTCTCGGGACTTTAAGTCGTTCGACGTGGCGCTAATTCTCGAAATGACAAATCGAGTCGTTACACTCACAAGAAAAGAGAAGTAAAATTGTTAGTAAAATAATATGTAAGAGCCAAACTAATAGAGTGACTGCTTTTGGAATGACTTTAGATTGTTTTAAGAAAAATATTTTGGAAAAGATTTTTTGAATAATAGTTTAAAAAATACTATAGGAAAATACTCTTTTGAAATGATTCAGAAAATATCTTTGGAGGCTAGGATGGTGTATGCCATATAGCAATAAGACATTAGAGCATGAACACCTACTTGGTAGCAACTCCGTTGGTCAACCGTGTTGCCTCTTGAAGTACGGATATTCACATTCTCGTCTTTTGATTTTCTTTGATTTTTATTATCGCCTCGTAAATATATTTTTGTCCCAGATCCGAGGGACAATGCAGTATTTTGTCCTTTATCAGTAAAAATCATCACAAGGCCTCAAAAACTTTATTCTCATCGGTCTAGGGTCAATGAGTATGATGTCATTCTGTATAAATATTCCGACCCCGTATTATCAGGAAATTAATCATACTATAGCACTTGCAACAACCAACTAATCAAACGTGATAACAATGAGGGACCAAATATTCAGCAAACTCAATTTGTCGCCTCTGTTATTTTAGTTTAGCCGACATTTGATGAAAAGTAATATCTAGAACTTGAGAATTCCTACAAATAGAGAATAACAAAGGGTATCACAACATCAAACATGTGACAAGCTATTAAATTGAGCGGAAGTAATTTCAGTATCAAAATTACATGTAATCTAGATAATTAATATAAACGAGGTTTCACGGGTTACCTCTTGAAGCGTGAACATATTTATTTTTCGTGCGAGTCTTCAATTCCAGAACTTCTCAATGGAATCTCCACCACCCGCACAATCGTGATCCTCGAACGTTCCACGGTCTTCTACTGTGTTACCCAAATAATACCGAAAATAGTAATTTCGTGTGGGCAAAATTCTAGACCATTTTGTGGATCCTACTTATTAATCATAATGCTCAATCCATGAATAGACACAATTTCACATGTACATATTTATTAAGGATTTTCATGAGTTCAAATAAACAAACCACTTTAGTGGTAACTATTTATTACTCTTGAAATTCTCAATTTACAAGTGAAATTACATATAGCTCATAAAATTATTTTATGGCAGAATATGGACCATAACTTAAGAGTTATATCAATAATGTGAAACTCATACGAAATGCCTTCATATTTCACTTAATTACCACCTCCAACCAGAGAACAAAAATCTTCATCAAAAATCCAAAACTAGTAATCACATAGGGCATGAAAACATAAACTAAAATTTGAGAAATTTTTCTTTATGCACAAATATGCCAAACGCTACAATCATTAGTCATCCTGGATATCAAATAGAGGATTTTACTTTCTTACAAAATAATTATATCACATCATGCAATATCTATTATACCTTGTAAGACCTAGTCAATAGAATCATACACCTCTATTATTGAATTTCATACAACAACAATACGTTTATTTGCTAATAGCCAATGTGTAAACCTATTATATGACCAGTACTTAATCATGGGGACTATGGGGAGTCATCCCACCACCATTGAATTAAAAATGAATTAAAATTATTAAGAAATAATTTCCAAAAAATAGAAAAAACGCCCAAAAACGGGTCCAAACGACCTCAAAACACCGAAAAATACTATGATTCACTGCAAATGCAGTGAGTTTTTCCCACCACGTCGTTTCCGATGAACCTACCAAAGTTTAGCTCAATCGGAGTCCATCAAGTTCATTGACCTCCGAAAATACCGGCTATTCGGTCAAAAACATGTTTTGCATTTTTCTAGGGTTTACTCCAAAAAATTCAGATAATCTCAATCAAATATCAATAATAAAACACATATCTCATGATTACAAGAGTACTCCAAAATTTTTGCACAGTTAATTCACAAAACAGCAGTGTAGTTTTTTAGAAAACTATATATACATTAATTCAAAAACGCACATAAACACGTTATTCTTGTTTCATGAAAAAATTAGTTATCTAATCAGATGTGAGTGGGCTCTGATACCAATTGATAGATTATTATACGCAGCGGAAGCAATCCTAGTATCAAAATCATATGTAATCTAGACAACTAACATAAATGGTGTTTCACGGGCTACCTCTTGAAGCGTGAACATATTTGTTTTTCGTGTGATTCTTCAATTCCATAACTTCTCAATGGAATCTCCACCACCCGCACAATCGTAATCCTCGAACATTCCACGGTCTTCTACTGTGTTAGCGAAATAATACCCGAAAATAGTAATTTCGTGGGGGAAAAATTCTAGGAAAAATAGCTGAAAAATTTTGGCCTCCATGGCTAAAATTTTCGGCCTCCTTTTTCTCTCCTTATTCTAGGTTGAAAACCTTATGTATTTATAGCACAAGTTTTAAGGGTTAAAATCCTTTTCCAAAACCTGTTGGGTTTTCTTTTCCACCAGAAAAAGAATTCTTTTATTTCCTATTATTTAGGCACAGTAGGGACCACAAAATTTAATTAACAATGCTCCAATTATGAAATTAATTTCTAATTTTCGAAATTAATATCTACCATAATTAATTACGAATTATTCCACTAAAAATTCGTAATTGCACTCCTTATTCAATTTTGAAATTCATCCATTAAATCTTATTTAACTCCCCATGTTAAGATTCAGATACTAACCAAATTAAATTAAATTACTGAAAATTTAATTTATTGATTATTTTCTTTAGACTTTCGTTTAACTTATTTCATGTGTCGCATACAAAATCCACCGGCCGGTTTTACACATAAAAACTTATAAGCTTTCATAAAGGTGTATGATCAATATCTAAACCGATACATGGATTCTATCAACTAACTATTACTTTGCCAATGTACATTATTATTATCTAATTTACCAGGCATATTTACCCGCGAAAGAATCTCGCCTTTTAATAAATCAAAACAATAATAATATACACAACTAATAATAATTATATCAAGATTAAGAGTATAAGTACATTTAATGGCTAGAGAGTTTATTTTATTAAGTCAGTATAAAATACTTATCTCTACTTGGTCCGTTCAATACATACAAAATATACTAGCATAAGAAGTTGGAATTAAGCCATTCACATAATCAAGATAAATTATATTTAATCTTGTGCTACAATCATCCATGATGGTTTGTCCAGTTCCATCATTAGATTGTGAACTCAAACTTTATACTTATAAGAACCGATGATTTAATCTTTCGTGTATAAGCTAAAATTTATACACTAAATCATCTACTATATAAGTAAAAGACACAGACGAATATATGATCTATTTAAAACTTTATTAAAATTGAATAAATAATTGTTCCATAATAAATAGTATATCCAAACCAAACTCATGGTTAATAGTATATATCCCACAATCTGCCACTTAGACTTTTAACCATGACAATTATTGAATATACTATATCTAAACACATGGTTAATAGTATATGCCCCAATAATCTCCCACTTAGACTTGTAACCATGCATCTACAACTTTCTCAGGTATTCTTTTTACATGACTATTAAAAGTCTCCACAAAATAAGATTTTGTTAAAAAATCTTGCCAAGTTATTTCTGATGCAATCTTTGTCCAATAGTGCTTTGTCGTAACTATCTCATTTTTTATTAAACTCTTCAGGGGTCCTGTTACTGAAACTATCCCAAGAGTGTATACCAAACTATAATTTTCCTTAGTATTCTCCCACTACTGTGAAGTACTACTAATATTACCTCCATTACCTTACGGCTTTAAAATATTAGCGTCTTCTTACTATAGTGTTCACTGTTCAAACATCATTCCTACTTGATAAAGACATGTCTTTAACGTTCTCCCACTACATAAATGCAATGGAACGTCAATCCTGACATGTGGGTTTCGATGTTCTTGAACATCTAGTTATTTCTTTGCCCAGTTCCTGTAAAATTGATTTACTTCTAGAAACATGGTTTATTAAACAGTCCTTATCTAGAAAAATATATTTGTTTTAACAATTGCCTTATTTTCTTTAGGACAATAAAATAAAACTCCATTCGTTTCCTTGGAGATTCAATAAACATGCTCCTATCCATTCTTAGTTCCAACTTACATATCCGCTTTCCCTTTCAACAATATGCGGGACAATCCTATATTTGAACATGCCATAGACTAAGCTTACATTCAGTCCACAGTTCTATAGATGTCCTAGGTACTAACTTTGAAGGAACTAATTCAGAATGTAATTTGCAGTTTCCAGGAAATATTCCAAAAACGAATAAGGCAAATCTGAATAACACATCATTAATCTATCCATGTACAAAAAATATTATTTCTTCTTTCTACTACATCACTCTATTATGGAGTTTACTGTGTAGTCAATTGAGATGTAATCCCTTATTCTGATAAGTAACAAAAGAACTCTTTAGAGAGGTGCTCGCCACTACAATCAAATTGCAGTAACTTAATATATTTCCTTAGTGCTTCTCCGTTCCAAGTCTTAAAATCCTTGAATTACTCAAATCATTAAGACTTACGATGCATCAAATAAATATATTAATATGTCTTACGAGTATGTTCATTTAACCATACAAATCAGAAGGGATTCATTCCAGCTTATCACTAGCTTTATTTCCTTTTGAAGGGAAACATCCATTAGTCAAATTTCCTTCCAAACAGGATCCACAAGTTGGTAGTGCCTCTACTTTTAATGAACTTTTAAGGTCCATCCTTGAACAACTTGATATCCTTTCCAGATTAATATGACTTAGACAAAGGTGTGCAGATAAGTTTTGCTCAATTATGAAGAACATATTCTCTTATGAGATAGACTAATATTGTTCTGTTCAGGAGAGACATTAATATACAATAATAAGGTCATGCATTCATGTACCACAAGAGATAAAATGTTTATCAAGCTCAATAACTCAATAGTTATTCGAAACTTAAAACAAATATCCATCTCTTATTATACCCAGAAGCCGGAATGAAATTCCTTCTAACAAAAGGTACAAATATTGTATCCTTTAAATTAATGTCTTTCCACTTCCAAAAGAAAATTTTAACAATTAATTCGACAAATTGCATAAAGTCATAGTGGAGTTGAGATAAAACATTAAATAGATCATAATAAGTCAAAACACTTAATGATAAAATTCAGACTGCATTTAATATTTATATACATACACGCATCTCGAATAATAACTTTCGATGGGAAAAGAATCATTCATGCAAAGCATATTATATAACGCAAGAATTATACAATCCGGAAAGAAACAAAACCAGCTCAGATGGAGAGCTTACTATTATTTTCAGACAATTGTATATAACCATTTAATACTAAAATCTTAAACACACTACACATATATGTATTCATGCATCTTTAATAGAAAATTTTGATGGGAAAAGAACTACTCATGCAACATACATATGTAATGCCAGATTGTTCACTCAAATCAATTAAAATAGACCCAACTCAGATGAAAAGTATACTGTTAATTTAAGTCAAGTGAACATCATTTTTAATACTCTAGTTCCATTGATCCAACATGTATACTCAGATGGAGAGTAAGTACATGATATCAATTACTAGTATTTCACCTAGTGAGCTTACAATAAATTTATCCGATATGGAGTAAGACCTAAAGTCAACGCATAAATTTATTACTCACTTGAAATTAATTATGGAAGACCATAGAAATATATTTCTACCACCACATAATCATGATTGTATTTTAGTTACAAAATTGATTCAACCCTTTAACTCAAATAGAGAGTTAATTCAAGTTATCAATAACTAGTAACTATATCCAACGTGTTCATAATAAATTTATCCGATATGGAGGAACACCTAACGTCAACGCGTAAATTTATTATCTCACTATAAATAAAAAAATGGTGATCATAGGGGTTAATTCCTATCACCAATTTATCACAACCACAAAAATTTTTTTCTTTCTGAGTATTAAGTTCCATAACTAAAAAATGCTCAAAACACCATTTAAACAGTCTTAAAACGCAAGAATTAATGTTTTTCTCTGCATAGCAGTGAGTATTGTTTACTGGCTATTTCTGGTAAACCTACCAAATTTCAGATCATCGGAGATCGTTAACATTACAATCTCCAAAAATTTCAACCAAATTTGAAAAATTACCATTTTAAGCATTTTTTAAGAATTTAAAATATGACCTACATTTTTATCATATACCAATTCATGTCAAATAAACATATGTTATCATGTTCCAGATTAGACATAAATAAAATGATAGAAAGAATGACTGTTCGTATATAAATCACATTTTAATCTGTCAAAACTTCCAAAAAAAAACTCATCTAAACGATCCCGAATCATCAAAATATGATGTGATTCACTGCATAGCAATGAGTTCTTCTTAACTGATCGTTTCCAATGATCCTACCAAATTTCAGGTCATTCGGAGATAGTGATAATTGACAATCGCCAAAAACTAGACCAAATTCAAATAAATTATTTTTGGCATATTTAGCATTAAACTCATGTGATTTGCATTCTTGCTATATATCATATCAAGTTAAATCATCATGTTTCAGATTTAACACAAATATAGCCGATTTATAAAGAATAACTTTTCATATTTATAACAAATTCAATTTAATAAACGGCTTGAAAACTCATTTAAACGACCTCAAAATGCCGAAAAACAGCATGATTCACTGCATAGCAGTGAGTTTTTCTTACTAGATCATTTTCGATGAACCTACCAAGTTTCAGGTCAATTGGAGTTCGTCAAATTCATGACCACCAGCCTGTATCCAACTCGGAGAATAATGATTTTCCACAATTTCATGAATTAAAATAAATATGATATTGATTTCATTCTACTTGTAATTATACTATGAGCTCAAGGCATATATTATGTTCTTCTTATTTCTAGGATACATAATATCTTCTTTTACATAAATTATCTTTTTATTAAATATAGAAGAACCTAAGATATTATATTTTCTCTCTTTCGGCAAAAAACTTAATATCTCTTCTCATGGGTGGAGTTGGTCTCACTAGTACCCAAAGATAAAACTCTTTTTTTAGTTAAGAACCTCCACCACTAATGTAGATTTATCAAGGATAATTTTCACATGGTACATTAAGCACATTTAATGACTCAAATAAATAGACCATTTTGTGGATCCTACTTATTAATCATAATGCTCCATCCATGAATAGACACAATTTCACATGTACAAATTTATTAAGGATTTTCATGAGTTCAAATAAACAAACCACTTTAGTGGTAACTATTTATTACTCTTAAAATTCTCAATTTACAAGTGAAATTACATATAGCTCATAAAATTATTTTATGGCAGAATATGGACCATAACTTAAGAGTTATATCAATAATGTGAAACTCATACGAAATGTCGTCATAATTCACTTAATTACCACCTCCAACCAGAGAAGAAAAACCTTCATCGAAAATCCAAAAAACTAGTAATCACGTAGGGCATGAAAACATAAACTAAAATTTGAGAAATTTTTCTTTATGCACAAATATGCCAAACGCTACAATCATTAGTCATCCTGGATATCAAATAGGGGATTTCACTTTCTTACAAAATAATTATATCATCATGCAATATCAATTATACCTTGTACGACCTCGTCAATAGAATCCTACAACTCTATTATTGAATTTAATACAACAACAATACGTCTATTTGCTAATAGCCAATGTGTAAACCTATTATATGACCAGTATTTAATCATGGGGACTATGTGGAGTCACCCCCACCACCATTGAATTAAAAACTAATTAAAATTATTAAGAAATAATTTCCAGAAAATAGAAAAACGCCCAAAAAATGGTCCAAACGACCTCAAAACACCGAAAAATACCATGATTCAATGCAAAAGCAGTGAGTTTTTCCCACCATGTCGTTTCCCTATGGACCCATCAACTTTCAGCTCAATCGGAGTCTATCAAGTTCACTGACCTCCGAAAATACCGGCTATTCGGTCAAAAACAGGTTTTGTATTTTTCTAGGGTTTACCCCCAAAAAATTCAGATAATCTCAATCAAATATCAATAATAAAATAGATATCTCATGATTACAAGAGTACCCCAAAATTTTTGCACAGTTAATTTACAAAATAGCAGTGTAGTTTTTCAGAAAACCACATATACATGTAATTCAAAAATACACATAAACACGTTTCATGAAAAAATTAGTTATCTAATCATATGTGAGTGGGATCTAATACCAATTGATAGATTATTATACGCGGCGGAAGTAATCCCAGTATCAAAATTACATGTACTCTAGACAACTAATATAAACGGAATTTCACGGGTTACCTCTTGAAGCCTGAACATACTAAAATGGAAGCCAAGGGAAAATCACAAATTGCAAAGAGACAGCCAAACCATCATAAACAAAAGTAGTTTGAAAGTAACATCTAGCAAAACGAGTACGAGGCAGTGGCCGAAAATTTTGCGACGCGCCGAAAAATGCACAGGACGCCCGAAAATATTCTTCTGATCGAAAACTCCGACACAATGGAACCAAAATACCACTAACACTATCGAGTAATCAGCCACAAAACACACAGCCAAATTTGCAAATATAAAAGCAGCCAAGAGTAGAGCATCGCGGCAACGTTAGGAGCACAACGGTTGCAGAAAAAATTTATTCCAGCATGACCATTTGTAAATCACAAATAGAACACAATAACGATAGCCAATACAGATCTGACCAGCAACCTAAAGAGTTGTTGTCACGACCTAACTCTCCCTCCCTAAGCTCGTGATGGCACCTAATCGCCATGACTAGGTAAACCTAACAATTACGAAATAATAGAAATAAAAGCAGTATTTAACAACCAAACTTCAATTCATAACTAAAAAACTGATAAAATGTCGTCGGCATGTACAAGTAAACCAATACTTGAGTAAAAGTAATATTCTCAAAACCCGGTAGTCACGAGTCACAATCTCTAAGAATTTGTCTAATCGTTTCTATAAATGAATATCTAAAAGAAATAAAGGAATAAACAACATAAAGGATAGAGGGGGACTCCGAGGTATGCGGACGCTGGCAGATATACCTTGAAGTTTGCCGAGCAGCAGCAAGTATGCAACTAATAGCGGGGCTCGTAGGAGGTACCTGGATCTGCACACAAAACATGTGCAGAGGTGTAGAATGAGTACACCACAACGGTGCCCAGTAAGTGCCAAGCCTAACCTCGGTAGAGTAGTGACGAGGTCAGGTCCGAGCCTTACTAGATATAATAATAAGACAAAAGATATAACAACATAAAGAAAGGCTGAGAATTTAAGCAAAAAAACTCACAGAGAAATAATAACATAACACAATGAGATAAACCACAGGGGCTCTCCCGAGATACCGTCTCGTAGTCCAAAAATTAAATATACAGGGGATCTCTCAAGGTACCGCCTCGTAGTCCCAAAAGTAAATATACAGAATGATCTCCCGAGGTACCGTCTCGTAGTCCCAAAAGTAAATGTGAAGGAGGATTTCCTGATGTACCACCTCGTAGTCCCAAAAGTAAATATGCAAGGGGGATCTCCGGAGGTACCGCCTCGTAGTCCCAAAAATAAACACACAACTCGAAATCAATGGCAACAACAATTAACAGCAAGAACTCCTTCATTTTAAGTCTAAATACGAATCCACAAAAAATAGGAAATAACCTAAGCATGCTGCATAGATTGCAAATAGGCATTTAAGACACGTAGACATGTGATATTAAGCTAAACAGGATAACTACACATGCTGGGGTAACTCATTAATGATATAACAGGTTATTGCGCAATGTAAAACCGGATTTTTAAATAATTGTCACTCGCGTACACGACACTCACATATCATAGAAGGATCACAACAGTACCAATTCCTAAGGGGACTTGCCCCACACAAGGTTAGGCAGGCCACTTACCTTGAGCAAAGCTCAATCAATCAACAAGAATGCATTTTCCTCGATTATCCGACTTCGAATGGACCAAATCTAGCGAAAAAATAATTACATACTATAAATACAACTATAATAAACTAATCTAATGAATAAAACCAAGATTTTAACAAGAATTTCGAAAATTGCCTCAAAAGTCGACCCGGTCCCATGTCTCGGAATCGGGCAAAATCAGAAAATACGAACACCCATTCAACCACGAGTTCACTCATATCAAAATTACTCAAATCCGATTCCCAAATCACAATCAAAACCCAAAAATTTGGTTGAAGAACTTTCCCAATTTTTCCCCAATTTTCTCAACCCAAAGCCTTAATTAAAAGATGAAACTAATGATATATTAGTGGGATATAACCAAAAACGAGTTAAGAATCACTACCCAATAGTTTCCTATAAAAATCCCTCAACATATCTCCTCAACCCAAGCTTTAAAATTCCCAAAATGAAAATGAGATCAAACCCTCGTAATTTCCCTTTTTCTACCCAGTGATGTCGCTTTTACGAGGGATCTACCACATATGCGGTCTAGCACCTGCGGAAAAACCATCGCAGGTGCGGACAACATTTAAGTCCTTAATTTCGCTTCTGCGAGCAAATGGGCCGCATCTGCTCTGCTTCTACGATCAACAGACTTCTTAGCCTTCCTCTTATGCATTCCATATTTTCGCAAAAGCGATTTCGCACCTGCGGTCAACCCCACCGCAGGTGTGATGACACCAGAAACTGCTATGCTTCAGCAGTTCTTCCAACTCCCAATTCGACATGATAACCATCCCAAATCAACTCGAGTCCCACGAGACATCAACCAACGACACCAACAAGTCATAAAATAACATATGAACTTAGTCGAGCCCTCAAATCACATCAAACAACAACAAAAACATGAATCGCACTCCAATTCGAACCTAAAGAACTTGAAACTTCTATAATTGATGCCGAAACCTATCAATTCACGTCCGATTGACCTCAAATTTTGCACACAAATCATAATTGAAATTACAAGCTTATTCCAACTTTCGGAATCAAAATCCGACCCCGATAAAAAGGTCTACTTTCGGTCAAACTTCCCAAAAATCTAACTTTCGCCATTTCAAGTCTAATTCAACTACAGACCTCAAAATTTACAATACGGACACGCTCCTAAGTCGGAAATATCCAACGAATCTAAGAGAATTGAGAAAATATCCATTCCAGAGTCGTGTTCACACAGTTCCAACTATGGTCAAATTTCTATAACTTAAGCTTCCATTTTAGGGACTAAGTGTCCCATTTCACTCCAATAGGGGATCTGGGCTAACACTCTCGAAACGATCCACCAGGTCGTTACATCCTCCCCATCTTAAAACATTCGTTCATCCTCGAACGAGTATATAGACATACCTGGAGTGGTGAAAAAATATGGATAACGGTTGCACATATCATGATCGGTCTCCTAAGTCGGCTTCCCGACCGGCTGACCCCTCCACTCAACCTTCACAGAAGCAATGTTCTTTGACCTCAGTATTTGAACCTGCCTATCCAAAATAGCCACTGGATCCTCAACATAAAATAAATCCTTGTCCAACTGGACTGAGCTGAAATCTAACACATGAGACGGATCGCGGTGATACTTATAGAGCATAGAAACATGAAATACCGAAAGGACTCCTGCCATTCTGGGAGGCAAGGAAAGCTTATAGATTCATCCCCAACACGTTGAAACACCTTGAACTGGTTAATAAACATTGGGCTCAGCTTGCCTTTCTTGCCAAACCTCGTAATACCCTTCATGGGTGACACCGAGAGCAGGACCCGCTCTCCAGCCATGAATGCAACATCGTGAACCTTGCGATCGGCATGACTGTTCTATCTAGACTGGGGTGTGCAAAGTCGATCCTGAATCACCTTAACCTTCTCCAAAGCATCCTGAACCAAGTTTGTACCCAATAACCTAGCCTCGCCCGGCTCAAACCAACCCACTGGAGACCGACACCGCCAACCATACAGAGCCTCATACGGTGCTATCTGAAAGCTTGATTGATAACTGTTGTTGTAGGAGAACTCTACAAGTGACAGGAATTGATCCCAAGAACCTCCAAACTCCATCACACACACATGGAGCATATCCTCTAGTATCTGAATAGTGCGCTCAGACTGTCCGTTTGTTTGAGGGTGAAATGATGTGCTCAACTCTACCCGAGTACGTAAATCATGTTGTACGGCTCTCAAGAATTATGATGTAAATTGCGTACCCCGGTCAGAGATTATAGATACTGGCATGCCAGGAAGTCTGACAATCTCGCAGATATAAAGTCGAGCTAGTTGCTCATAAGAATAAGTAGTCATCAGAGGAATGAAATAAGCTAACTTGGTCAGCCTATCCACAATCACCCAAATGCTATCAAACTTCAATTGAGTCTATGGAAGCCCAAAAATGAAATCCATAGTGATCCGCTCCCATTTCACTCTAGAATCTCAATCTTCTGACGCAATCCACCAGGTCTATGATGCTCATACTTCACCTACTGGCAATTGAGATACCGAGCTACATACTCCACGATGTCATTTTTCATTCTACTCCACCATTAATGCTACCTCAAGTCCTAATACATTTTTGCGGCACCCGAATTAATGGAGTACCGCGAACTATGAGCCTTCCGGAGAATCAACTCACGCAATCCATTTAATTTGGCAAACATAGCCTGCTCTACATCCTCAAAGCACCATAATCTCCAATAGTGATCTTTTTTAGCATCAGTGTATCCCTAAGGACAAGCAGATGGGGGTCATAATACTGACCCTTCCTATCAGTGTAGATCTAACAAGGGACACCGCACAAATAGTGACGCCGAATCTTCAAGGCATGAACAATAGCTGCTAACTCAAGGTCTTGGACAAGATATTTCTTTTCATACTCCTTCAGTTGTCTAGACGCGTAGGCAATCACCCTACCATGCTGCATCAACACCTCACCAATCCCAATCCGCGATGCATCACAATATACAGTATAAGAACCTGAATCTGTAGGCAATACCAATATTGGGGCTGTAGTCAAAGTTGTCTTGAGCTTTTGAAAGCTCTCCTCACACTCCTAGGTCCATCTGAACGGATAATCCTTATGGGTTAGCATGGTCATAGGTGTTGCGATAGATGAGAAACCCTTTACAAATCGATAGTAATACCCTGCCAAACCAAGAAAACTCCGGATATCTGTAGCTGAGGATTGTCTAGGAAAACTCTACACTGCTTCAAACTTCTTCGGATCCACCTTGATCCCATCATTCAACACTACACAACCCAAAAATGCCACTGAGTCTAGCCAAAACTCACACTTCAAAAATTTTGCATATATCTTCTTTTCTCTCAAGGCGTGACGCACAGTCCTTAAGTGCTACTCATGATCCTCCTGAGTATGAGGGTACACCAGAGTGTCGTCAATAAACACAATGATGAAAGAGTCAAGATAGGGCCAGAACACACTGTGCATCAAGTGCATGAATATTACTGGGGCGTTGGTCATCCCAAATGACATTACAAGGAACTCATAGTAACCATACCGAGTCCTAAAATCAGGCTTCGGGATATCTGGCTCCCAAATCTTCAACTGATGATAGCCTGAATGCAAGTCAACCTTGGAAAACAGTCTGGCACCCTATACTGATCGAATAGGTCATCAATACGAGACAATGGATAATTATTCTTCATTGTAACTTTGTTCAACTGGCGATAATAATTTCACATACGTATAGAACCATTATTCTTCTTCACAAACAAGACCGGAGCACCCCAAGGTGACACACTGGGCTGAATGAATCTCTTATCAAGCAACTCCTGTAACTGGTCCTTTAACTACTTCAACTCAAGAGGAGCCATACTGATAAGTTGGTATTTTACCAACTTATCTTGTCTTGAGCTTATTGTTTTTCTATGTTTGAGTGATAAAATCATGTGTTTAGTGTTGTTTACTTCTATTTTATAGGTTCTATGTGATTTAGAAGTGGTCATGAAGAAACCAAGTGAAAACGAGTCAAAAGACATTGAAAACAAGAAATTTGGAAAATGGCCTCAGAAGTCACAATTGCACATCAATGTGGCAAATTTGAAGAAGATGAGGTCACAATTAAAGTGGAAGAATCGCAAAGGAATAGTCGATCCAAGTTAAGCAGTGATCGCAAATGCGATATTAGGGTTGAAAATGCGAAGTCAACCATTCCAGTTAATGTTCGCAAATGCGAAATGAGGGTTGCAAATGCGAAGTCAAACTAGACAGTCAACCTTCGCAAATGCGAAGACATTCATCACAACTGCGAAACCAAGTGCACAATGCCTAGTTATTGCGAACATCGAGATCGCAAATGCGATGTTCAACGTTGATGTCAGCGTTGGAAATTGCAAAATGATGTTCGCAATTGCGAATGTCGTGCTTCAATTTTGGGAACTTCTATAATTTCATATTTTTGACCCCAAACCATTTAATGCACGACCTAAGTCATTTGTAAAACATATTTGGCATATCTTTGGCCAATCTTTGGCACATCTTTAACATCTCTTGACTAGAGAAAACAAGTTTTGGAGCTATGGTTCTTGAACACACACTTGGGTCTTGAAGATTTGAAGCTTTTGGTTGAGAATTTCTTACACATTTATGTTCATTTCTTCATTTCCTTGCTTTGTATTGTATTTTTCCAACACTTGAATCTTGCTTACGGGAATATTCATATTTAAAGTGCGGATTGAATATCTCATACTTGGGTCTTGAATGATTTTTAGTTATATTGAAGTGAGTTATTTTTTCTTTAATTATTCTTGTTCTTTAATGTTTCCAAAGGGATTAGCTAACCGTAGGACTCGCCATTTATTTCGAATTAATTTTGGGAAAGATAATTTGGGGTTGGGAAAGATTAATTAACAAGAACTTGAGGATTTAACCCTCACTTTATAGATTCTACGTAGGTATAGGGTTGAACTACTTGTAGCCATAATCGAGTGTGCTTAGTCTCTTAATTGTTTTAGGGATAACTAAATTAGGAAGTCTTGTTAGTCTTTGAAGGAATCTAATATAGAATTATTACCCGGCTCTAATTAACATAAAATCGCCCATATTTGTGAATTCGTGAAATACATTGGATCGTTACTTGAATGTAATTGCCAGTGCATCTATTCTTGTAGCCATTGATCTACTTGCTTTCTAGGTTAGTTTACATTTTCGCATTTAGACAAATATTTTCTCAAAACTTTTCTAAGTGTTTGGCTTAGCATAACAAGTGATAATTCTCTTGCACGCCTAATCGCCTACATATTATTTTCTGTGGGATTCGACCCCGACTCATAGTTGGATAAATTGTATTGCATGTGAACATGTCCATTTACTTTTTAATATTAGATTTGGACGTCATCACATATGATACGGAGGAATAAAGATGGGCTATGTGCCCAGCAAAAAATCAATATCTCGATATCCCTGTTGGGTGGCATGCCCGAAAGATCAACTAGAAATACATCTGGATAATCCCTCACTACTAGAACTGACTCAACTGTAGGGGTATCAATACTGACATCTCTCACATAAGCTAGATACGCGTCACACCCCTTCTCAACCATTTTTTGAGCCTTTAGAAATGAAATAACTTTACTAGGAGTATAATCTAAAGTACCTCTCCACTCTTATTGTCGTAGCCCGACATAGCCAGTATTACGAGGTTGGCATGACAATCAAGAATAGCATAATGGGGCGACAACCAGTCCATGCCCAAAATAATTCCAAAATCTACCATGCTAAGAAATAATAAATCGAATCTGGTCTTAAAACCACTAAGAACCACCAAACAAGACTGATACACATAGTCAACAACAATAGATCTCCCACAAGCATAGACACATAAATAGAAGAACTCAAAGAATCAGGGCTACGCCCAAATACAGAGAAAAATAAGAGGACACATAGGAATCAGTGGAGCCTGGATCAAACAAAACCGATGCATGTCTATGACAGACCGGAACAATACTTGTAATGACAGAGTCGGAAGCAACTGCCTCTATACGAGCAGGAAGAGCATAATATCTGTAGTTCCCCTCTAGGGCAACCTCTACCTGCCTGACCTCCACCTCGAGCTGGCTGAGCAGGTGGAGTGGTAGTTGGTGCTGTAATCATAGACTGGGGACCCAGTGGAGCATGCGGTGCATGAGAAGTCTGTGAAGGTGCACCCCTCTTAAGTATGGAGCAATCCCTCACCATATAGCGAGTGTCTCCAAACTCAAAACAAGCTCTCGGAGGGCGTGGGTGGTGTGGCTGGCTCTGGCCAGGTTTGCTTGGCTTACTGCTTAAATCACCTTAGTAGAAGGTAGATTAGACACTGGCGGTGCATAATAAGGATCCTGGGCCTAAGAGTAGCCGGAATACCACCAACGGCTGGAAGTGGTAAATGAACAGGGAAACTCACATAACCCCTACCATGACGAACTGCAGGGAGGGAACGAACACCACTATAAGTGCCAGACTCTCGAGACCTCTTGACCTCCCTCTCATCTCTCTCCGGAGCTATCCCCAAAATATGCAATATCTATCTCCAAATGCTAATCCTGATACTGGGGTTGAGCCCCTAGAAAAACCGACAGACCCTCTCTCGAACAATAGCAACCAAGGCTGGTGCATGCGTAGCCAAATCATTGAAGCGAACCGCATACACTGAAATAGTCAAACAACCCTGGCGCAATTGCTTAAACTCCGCGTGCCATGCGTCTCTAATACTCTAGGGAACATACTCCCTTAAGAATATATCCAAGAACTGAGTCCAAGTAAGTGAAGCTGCCTTAGCGGGACTACCCAACTCATAAGCACGCCACCACTTATAGGCTGCTCCTCTAAGCTGGAAAAAAGTGAAAGAAAGCTCACTTGACTACCTATACCCATAGTACGGAGGATACGGTGACCCTCCTCAAGAAAACCATGGGCATCCTCTGATGCCAAGCCACTGAAAGTAGGAGGGTGGTACTAATTTTACCTCTCAAGCTGAGCTTCTCCGCCTCAAAAACTGCAGCCATAACCTTGGGCTGAATTGGAGCTACCGGCTGTATCGGTATGATCTATGGAACTTGGTGGACCTGAATCCGCTGCTCTGGGGTGCGAGCGGAGAGAGTCTGTGCTCCTCCCCCTCCCTGAGATGTGGCAGGAGCAAGTGGAATCAATCTAGCTTGATCCAAGGTGTTGAACATGCTAAAAAACAGGGCTAGATTCTCCTGGAGGGCTGGTGTAGCAACAGGTGCCCTAGATGCTTGCGCTCCAACTGGAGAAAATGGTGGCTCCTCTGTAGTAGCTTGTGCAGGTGTTCTGGATGCACCACATGGACGTCCTCGGCCTGTACCTCAGCCCCGGCCTCTCACAGCTCTAGCAGGGGATGGGTGCCTGGTCATCAGATCCACATGTACGTGCCCTCACCATCTTTGATAGAATAGAAGACAGAAGTTTAGAATTTCGAAGTCAATAATTTCGCACGAGAAGGAATCAAAGAAGTATAATATTCCTAACAGTTCCATAGCCTCCCGAAGATAAGTACAGACGTCTCCGTACCGATCCGCGAGACTCTACTAAACCTGTTTATGACTCAAATCACCTATGAACCTAGAGCCCTGATACCAACATGCGACCCAATTCTACCTTCCGCAAGACGTCGTGACGACACCTGGTCGCTACGACTAGGTAAGTCTAACAATTACGGAATAACAGAATTAAAATCAATATTTAACAACTAAACTTATATTCAAAACTATAAAACTGCTAAAATGTCGCTCGACATGTACAAGTAAACCAACACTCGAGTAAAAATAATATTCCCAAAAACATTTAGTCACGAGTCACAAGCTCTAAGAATTTATCTAACTGTTTCTATACATCAGTATCTGAAAGAAACAAAGGAGGAAACAAAATAAAGGATAGAGGGGAACTACGAGGTCTGTGGACGCTGGTAGATATACCTTGAAGTCTCTGCAACAGCAACAAGTACGCAACTAATAGGGCTGGTAGGGTACCTAGATCTGCACACAGAACATGTGCAGAAGAGTACCATGAGTACACCATAACGGTACCCAGTAAGAGCCAAGCTTAACATCGGTAGAGTAGTGACGGGGTCAGGTCCGGGCCCTACTTGATGTAATAATAAGACAAAACATATAACAACATAAAGAAAGGCTGAGAATTTAACAAAAAAATTCACGGAGAAATAACAACACAACACAATGAGAAACCACAGGGTCTCTCCCGAGATACCGTCTCGTAGTCCAAAATTGAATATACATGGGATCTCCCAAGGTAACGCCTCGTAGTCCCAACAGTAAATATACAGGGGGATCTCCAGAGGAACTGCCTCGTAATCCCCAAAGTAAACATGCATGAGGATCTCCCGAGGTACTGCCTCGTATTCCCAAAAGTAAATATGCAAGGGGATATCCTGAGGTACCACCTCGTAGTCCCAAAAGAAAACTCACAGCTCGAAATCAATGGCAACAACAATTAACAGCAAGAAATCCTACAATTTAAGTCTAAATACGAATCGGGAAAAATAGGAAATAAACTAATCATGCTGCACAGATTGCAAATAGGCATGTAAGACACGTAGACATGCGATATTAAGCTAAAAAGGATAACTACACATGCTGGGACAAGTCATTAAAGACATAACAGGTTATTGCGCAATGTAAAACCGGGTTTTTCAACAATTCGCCCGTGTACGCACTCGTCACCTCGTGTACACGATACTCACATATCATAGAAGTATCACAACAGTACCAATTCGTAAGAGGATTTCCCTCGCAAAAGGTAATGCAAGCCACTTACCTCGAGCCAATCTCAATCAGTCAACAAGAACGCCTTTTTCCTCGACTATCTGACTCCAAATGGCCCAAATCTAGCAAAAAACAAGTACATACTATAAATACAACTATAATAAACTAATCTAATTAAAGAAATCAATACTTTAACAAAAATTGCCCGAAAAAGTCGACCCAGATCTACGTCTCGGAATCGGATAAAATCACAAAATATGAACACCCATTCAACCAAGAGTTCACTGGTACTAAAATTACTCAAATCCAATTCCAAAATCTCAATCAAAACCCAAAATTTTGGTTGAAGAACCTTCCCACTTTTTCGCCAATTTTCTCAACCCAAAACCTTAATTAAAAAATGAAATTAATGATATATTAGTGGGATATAATCAAAAATAAGTTAAGAATCATTACCGAATAGTTTCCTCTGAAAATCCCTCAAACTATCGCCTCAATTCGTGCTCTCAAAGTCTCAAAATGAAAATGAGATCAAACCCTCGTAATTTCCCTTTTTCTGCCCAGTGATCTCGCTTCTGCGAGGGATCCATTACATCTCTGGTCCGGAACATGCGGAAAAACCATCACGGGTGCGGAGTTCACTTATTCCCTCAATTTCACTTCTGCGAGCAAATGGGTCGTACCTGCGCGCCGGTTTCTGCAATCAACAGCCTTCCTGGACTTCCTCTTCTGTGTTCCATCTTCCCACAGAAGCAACTGCACTTCTATGGTCCTAAAATAGCACCTGCGCCCACATGCAAAGCTTCTCGAAACGGAACCTGGAGTCCTCCTCTGCACGTGTGATTCCGCATCTGCGTTCAACCCCACCGCAGGTGCGGTGACACCAGAAACTGCTATGCTTCGCCAATTCTTCCAACTCCTAATTCAATTCGATAACCATCCAAAATCAACTCGAGGCCGCAGGACCTCAACCAAAGATACCAACAAGTCCTAAAATATCATATGAACTTAGTCGAGCCCTTAAATCACATTAAACAAAAACAAAACACGAATCGCACTCCAATTCGAACTTAATGAACTTCAAACTTCAAACTTCTACAAGCGATGCCGAAACCTATCAACTCACATCCGATTGACCTCAAATTTTTCACACGTCATAATTGACATTACGGACCTACTCCAACTTCCGGAATCAGAACCCGACCCTGATATCAAAAAGTCCACTTCTGGTCAAACATCCCAAAAATCCAATGCTATTTCAAGCCTAATTCAACTACAGACCTCTAATTTCACAATCCGGACACGCTCCCAAGTCCAAAATACCCAACGGAGTTAACAGATTCGACAAAACTCCATCCTGGAGTCGCCTTCACACAGTTCTAATTACGGTCAAATTCCTATAACTTAAGCTTTCATTTTAGGGGCTAACCCATTTCACTCCAAAACAAAAACATATCTTCCCACCAAGTCACTTAAGCATAAAATGATATAGAGGAAGCAGAAAACAGGGGATCGGGGCTACTACTCTCAAAACAACCGGTCGGGTCGTTACAGTTGCGAGAATCAAAGACGCTAATACCATGGATTCACCGGAGCAGCATCTTCAAGAAACAAAGCAAGAACGACCACCAATGAAGGATTTTCCGGCGAGATCTAAAGGTTTCACGACCCAAATTTAGTAAAACGCGAAGGAACAACAACGGGGATGGATGACTTTAGCATCTTCAGCCGGATCTGGGGCCAATAGTAACAATAATGAAGAAGAAGGGAAAGAAAAGATAGTCACCGTGTGGCCAGTCGTCACTTCCAGCGGCGGCAACAATAGCAGCACAAGATGTGAGGGTGAACGGTGGGAGAAAATGAAGTTCAGAATAGGGCACAATGGAGCAATCATCTCTGATAAATTAGAGACAGCTTGACATAATTTCTAAGAGAGGGCGGTTGTTCTCTCTTGATTGAGAGAGTTGAGAAAGAGGTTGTTGTCTCTCAGCTGAGAAAAGAGAGACGAGCGTTTGGGGGGGGGGGGGTGTTGATACCCAATTTTGCCCTTATATTTTTCAAATAGTATATATACTTTTAAAATGTCATTTTTACATCATTACTTAATTTACAAGAGTCATACAAGAATTTTCCATAATTTTTAGAGCTTTAAAGTTAATTTTCTTGCATTTTAAATTGATTGAATATGTATTAATTACTTCTTTAAATTATTTTGTGATAAATTAATCATCCAAAATCATTATTTTCATCCACTTATATGTTTCATAATATTTTACTACATTTTCATATAATTATATTTGTATTTTTAAAGTTATTTTTACAATTTTGCAGTAATAGCCTATATGTTGTGCATAATTACATTTTATTACATTATTTGTGCCCAAATAGCATTTTTATATTCTTATAATGTTAAAATATTATTTTTAAGAATCTTAATACATAAATAATATTTTTTTATTTTTTTAATTACTTCTTATCAATTTTCTATTATAATTTTTGAGTATTTAAAACCTTAGCCCGATTTGTGAAATAATTTCGGACCAAAAGCCTAGACCAATAACCCAAGACAAACTAGGGAACCCGTTTAATGAACCTGATCACGACCGATTTAAACGACCGGCCCTGTTTCCTTTTGATCCCGGTTGTTGATCTCAAATGATCAACGACCCATAATAATCCCCCTCTTTTCCTTATATCTCCATAACCTAAACCCTAGAGACATTTCCCCCCACCTAACTGCCTCTACATTCTCTCACTCCTACATCAAACTGATGTGCCGTAGAATTTCGGCACATTTAATACAAATTACTTAGCTTTTAGCTCGTTATAAATGCATTTACTCGTTAATTCTTATGAAGTTTTGATGTTTTGCATTACATGAGGCTAGAGGACCCGAAAACATGAAAATTAAGTAAAAATTCCGCAAAAGAGAAAAAATAAGACAAGTTGTGGGCGCATAATTCAAATGCGGACGGCAAAACTCACATGCGGACCGCAAACCACGATGGGAAACCGCAGAGTAGAATTGTTCAAATGACCAAATCAAATGAACATTATGCGGTCCATTATGCGACCGGATAACAAGTTTGCGGACCGCATAACAGAACGCAGACTTCCAGAAGAGTCAAAGCCTCACAAGTCTGTGATGGAAAATGCAATCGCATAACAGATATGCGAACCGCATAACTGCTATGCGATCGACATCTAGAACTAGACTCGGGAGATCTGCGATGGAATTGAAAGATATGCGGACCGCATACCTATTTTGCGACAGATATGCAGTCGCATAATTAGTCTACAAGGGTATTCTTGTCCAATTTTGGCCCCGATTTTTAGCCCACTATAAATAGATCTATTAGGGTTTTGTAGGGGCATATTGTATGAAAAAGAGGCTACAATACAGGGCATTGAATAGTCCATCTTTTGGAAGCTTTAGAGTGAAGAATCTTGCACTTTTGTAAGCATTATGCCATTAAATATTGTTATATTTTTGTATTTTAGCATATGTGGCTAGGTTTAAATACTAAGGTTGTGGACCCTAAATGGGTGTAATGTTAATGGATGTTTACCATTAAATATATATATATATATATATATATATATATATATATATATATATTTGGTTGGTATATATTTATTTCTCATTCTTAATTTATTGTTGCTGGTTGCAAACATTAACAAATGCCATTTTACTCTCTCTACTTGGAAAAGTGAGTTAAGGTTTGGTAGAAGTAAATATCAAAAAACTCAAGGCTTTAAACCTTGTTTAAAAGAATCGCTTAGGGATAAGATAATTTTATTTGGAACAAATTGATTGTTCTTAATTGCAACTCTAAAGAGGAAATACTACCCAACTATTGGAAAATATTGGGTAGAATTTAGAGATCATTTGCATATCAAGGACCTTCCATTAGAAATATACCATATTAACACCGATAGCATTACATTTCATTGAAGGGGACACAACCTTGGTTTAATTAATCAAATTATTTACAACCTTATAGAATCATACTTGTTATTACTTCACTCAATTACAATACTCATTTTTAAGCTAACGGAATATAATTACGATTTAAGTTAAGCTTCACACTATTCACACAATTTTTTCACGCCTATTCCCTGTGGGATTCGACCCCAACCTAGTTGGGTTATTATATTTGACATCGACCGCTTTACACTATTTATTTAAATGTAATTTGAGCATATCAAATTTTGGCGCCGTTTCCGGGGAATACGGTCTTGAAATTACTAACTAGTGTGCACTTTACTTTACATCTTTTCTATTCCATCACACTTTGCTTACTTTATTGGTGTGCTAGGTAAGAATGAATGATTATGATGAGGAGGAAAATCCCTTTGAGAATATTGATGAATACCTTGATGATACCAATGCCATTCTACCTCTGCGGGTTGAAGCTGCTACATTCAAAGTGGAACACGGGTTAATCATGATGCTCAAGTCAGAAGGATTATTCAGAAACTCACTGATGATGATCCAACGCAACACCTAAGGAATTTCTTGGGTGTGTGCGCCATGAATAAACAAAACAACGTAACAGAAGATGCCTTGAGACTGCGGGTGTTCAAATACTCGTTGACAGGAGAGGCGATAAAGTGGGTTCAAAATGTACCTCCTCAGTCTATCACTTGTTGGCCCGAACTTGTCCGAGCCTTCTTCTCCAAGTGGTTCCCATAGAGAAAGAAGTTTGAGCTCAAAGATCAAATCTTCTTCTTCAAACAACTACCAGGAGAACACTTAGTGAGGTTACCGAACAATGGTTTTCCAGATACCATTTTGATGGAGAATTTTACACGGGGTTGGATCCACTGTCTCAGTCCATAGCTAAAAATCCAGCAGATGAATCTTTCATGGACAAAACGTTCCCCAGGATTACACAGATTTTAGACAAGATGGCCAACACAATCAAGCATGACACTCTGAAAATGCCAGTGGTGGAATTTCATACAGTACTCCCTCTCTAACCAACATGATCAAAGAAAACCAAGAGACAGACCAAGTGATTTTCGGTCTTTCCACGAACATTGATGTGCTAACCAAGATGTTCACTGAAAGTCGGACAAAAAAGGTAAATGTTGTGGAAGACATGCAACCAATGGGAAATCAAGAGTTCGAAGAAGCAAACTATGTTCATAATTCTCAAGGTGGTTATCTCCAACAAAATCAATGGAGGCCAAACCCGCAGGGCAAGGCCAACAAAATTGACGCAATGATCAAGGTGGACCGAGTCAAGGAAATGGGAGCAACAACAACAACAATTATGCCAACCAGAGTTCCAACCCCTATGTTCCACCAAGGGGAAATATTCTAACCCCTCCCACTACAAGGAGGGTTCTTCAAGTGAGTCCAAGTTGGAAGGAATGCTTGAAAAGATCTTGCAAAATCAAGAAAGAGGCGATGCTACAATGAGAAACATGTCCTAACTTGTGGGGTCACATACCGCCTCGATACAAAAGCTTGAAATTCAAATACGAGACCTGTCAAGAGAACAAAACCCAAATCTCAAATGTACCCTCCCAAGTGATACAATTGTCAACCCGAAGGGGAATGTGAGCGGTCCATCTACTCATTGCATGTCTATTACCACAAGAAGCGGGAAAATATATCAAGGTGAAAATGAACAAGTGGTTGAAGTAGATGATCTTGAGCAAGAATTGAGGACGAGTTGAAGTGTCGGTTGATGTTGAAAGTGAGAAGCTCCCCCAAGAGGTGAAGGTCTAAAAAGCACGACATGATGAGACAAAAGGAAAAGGTGAAGGAGGCCCCAAAATCTCCACCACCAATTCCTCGACCTACTGCTCCTTTCCCTTAAAGTCTTGTTCGAAGGGTAGATGATAGCAAGTTCGAGAAGTTTTATGACATTCTGAAGCAATTGTCGATGAACATTCTATTCTTGGAAGCCTTCCAAGAGATGCCGGGATTTACCAAATACTTAAAGGACTTGATTACTAAGAAAAAATCCACAAAAAATGAAGCAATACTCAGCGGGTTAGTTCTATTATTGCAACAACAACCGTCGAGAAGAAGGAAGACCCGGGAGCATTCACCATCCCATGTACTATTGGTTTGTGAGATTTTGCAAGGGCACTTTGTGACAATGAGGCTAGCATTAAATTGATGCCTCTTTCTATTTATAAGCAAGCGGGTTGGGTTTTCCAAGACCTACAAGTATGAGGATGCAAATGGTCGAGCGCTCAATCAAGAGACCCGTGGGAATTGTTGATGATGTCCTAGTGAAAGTGGGAAAGTTCCTTCTCTCGGCCAACTTTGTGATCCTCGATTGTGCGGTAGACAAGTAAATTCCTATCATATTGGGGAGGCCATTCCTTGCTACGGGGAGAGCTTTGATGGACTCGGAACAAAATGAAATCAAGTTCCGAGTTAATGATGAAGAGGTCACTTTCCAAGCTAGTAAGGGTATGAAGTTGCCGAATGCATATGAAGAGACCTCGGTCATTGAGGTTATTGATGAGGTGGAGGATGCAAGTGATATGAAGATGGATAATAGTTCCTTGGTGTGGCCTTGGCGGAAATATTAGTAAACTTTGATGGTGAGGACATAGAGGGGTATGTGGAAGGCGTGAATGCATTAGAAGGACGTGGGTCCTACACTTATGCACCAAAGAAGCTCTCCCTTGACTTATAGAATAGAGAAACACCTCCCTCAAAGCCTTCCATCATTGAGCCACCTCAACTTGATCTCAAGCCACCTCCACCACATTTGAGGTATACACTTCTTGGCACCAATGACACTTTACCCGTAATTGTTTCTTCTTTGTTAGATGATGTGCATGTAAGTCAAGTGTTGAATGTCTTGCGGGAAAACTGGCAATCAATTGGATGGAAAATAGCAGACATTCGAGGAATTCCCGCTGGAATTTGTGAGCACAAAATCCAATTGGAGCACGGAAGCAAGCCTAGTGTGGAACACCAAAGGAAATTGAATCCATCGATGCAAGAGGTGGTAAATAAGGAAATCATCAAGTGGTTGGATGCCAGGGTGGTCTACCCCATCGTAGATAGTTCTTGGGTGAGCCCGGGTAGAGAGTATGGATTACCGGAAGCTCAACAGCTCCACCTGCAAAGACCATTGCCCTATGCCTTTTATTGATCAAATGCTTGATCGGTTAGCGGTAACATCATTTTATTGCTTCCTTTATGGATATTCCGGCTACAACCAAATCAACATTGCATTGGAGGATCAAGAGAAAACAACTTTTACATGCCCATATGGGACTTTTGCTTTAAGCCGGATGCCGTTTGGGTTATGCAATGCTCCGACAACGTTCCAAAGGTGCATGGTGTCTATATTCTCGTACATGGTGGATGATTTCTTAGAAGTGTTCATGGACGACTTCCCGGTGGTAGGTGATTCTTTTGAGCATTGCCTCGACAACCTTAGACAAGTGCTAAAAAGGTGCGAGGAAACAAACCTTCTGCTAAATTGGGAGGAATGTCACTTCGTGGTGGATGAGGGCATTTTCATGGGCCACAAAATTTCTAAGCATGGCATAGAGGTTTACTGAGAAAAAATTCAAATCATCTCCAAACTTCCTCCACCGACTTCACTGAAAGGTGTCCGAAGCTTTTTGAGGCACGCCGGCTTCTACAGGCATTTTATCAAGGACTTCTGAAAAATTACAAATCCCATGTGCAAGCTCCTTGAAAAATATGCCAAATTTGTGTCTTATGAGAAGTGCCTTAATTTTTTGAAGAATTGAAAGAGAAGCTCAACACGACACTCATTATTGTCACACCGGATTGGTCCCTTCCATTTGAACTCATGTGTCACACCAGTGGTGTAGCTATTAGAGCGGTGCTTGGTCAAAGGCATAAAAAAATTATTCATCATATCTACTACGCAAGCAAGACGCTCAATGGTGCTCAACCAAATTATACTGTGACTGAGCAAGAACTTCTTGCCATTGTCTATGCCTTTGAGAAATTTAGAGCCTATTTGTTGGGGTCCAAGGTGGTAGTCTACACGGATCATGCTTCTCTTTTCTATTTTATGGCAAAGAAGGATGCCAATCCACTCTTAATCTGATGGATCCTTTTATTGCAAGAATTTGACTTTGAGGTCAAGGATCGCAAGGGCACAGAAAATCAAGTTGTTGATCATTTGTCTAGGCTTGAGGAAGAACGAAGACCAAAGGAGAACGTTGACATCAATGATGCTTTTCCATATGAGCACATATTGGCATTGTATTATTCATTCGCCCCTTGGTATGCCGATATTGCTAACTATTTGGTTAGCGACCTTATTCCCGATAAATTGGGGGCTTATCAAAAGAAGAAGTTCTTGCGGGAATGTAGGCAATACTATTGGGAGGAGCCCTTCTTGTTTCGCATTTGTGCCAACAACATCATTCGGCGGTGTGTTTCGGAAGATGAGGTTATGACAATTCTCATGGCATGCCATGACTCGCCGGTTGGAGGTCATCATGGAGGAAATCGAATGGCAGCAAAGGTACTTGAGTGTGGTTATTATTGGTCGTCAATCTACCAGGACGCGAATCAAATGGTCAAAGATTATGATCAATGTCAAAGGCAATGGTCAATCTCTAAGAGGCATGAAATGCCAATGAATTTTGCGATGGAGGTCGAAATCTTCGACGTGTGGGGTATCTATTTTATGGGTCCCTTTGTGAGCTCTTATGGTATGAAGTATATCCTAGTTGCGGTGGACTATGTGTCCAAGTGGGTTGAGACAATCGCCTTTCCAACAAATGAGGCAAGGAGTGTGACAACATATTTGAAGAAAAGCATATTCACACGGTTTGGCACTCCTAGAGCCATTCTTAGCGATGGTGGCTCTCATTTCTGCAACAAGGCTTTCACCGGGCTACTCGAGAAATATGACGTAAAGCACAAGGTGGCCACACCTTATCATCCTCAGTCGAGTAGCCAAGTTGAAGTCTCCAACAGGGAGATTAAGAACATTCTAGCCAAAACTGTCAATGCAAACAGGAATGACTGGTCAAGAAAGCTAGATGATGCGTTGTGGGCCTATCGCATAGTGTTCAAAACTCCTATTGTAATGTCACCAAACCGGTTAGTATTTGGCAAGGCATGTCATTTACCCGTGGAGCTGGAACACAAGGCCATGTGGGCTTTGAAAAAGTTGAACCTTGATTGGGCCGAGGATGCTAATCTGAGATTGACACAACTCAACGAAATGGAAGAATTATGTTTCCATGCCTATGAGAGTGCAACTGTATACAAGGAAAGAATGAAGTTTGTCCATGACAAGAAGATCTTGAAGCGGGAGTTCAAATCGGATGACTTAGTCTTGCTTTTCAATTCAAGACTCAAGTTGTTCTCGGGAAAACTCGAATCTAAATGATCTGGCCCGTTCAAAGGGGTCAATGTGTCTCTATTTGGAGCGGTTGAATTAGATTCGGAAGATGGACGCCGAACTTTCAAGGTGAATGGCCAGCGGGTTAAGCACTACTTGGGCACAACTGAAGACAAGCATATGATGGAGCAATTTGCTCTCAAAGATGGTCCATCCGCCATCACTGAGTAAGCCCAAAAAGGGGCCAACTTCGTCGTGCCACACTGTTAAATTAAGCGCTTCGTAGGAGGCAACCCATGTGTGGTAACATTCTTTTTGTTCCTTATTTTTATTTTTATTTTACTTTTTTGTTATGTAGATTAGATTGAGCAAGTTGACTTTTTTTTAGCGCGTAGGTGGTCCAAAATATCACAAAACAGGGTGAACATATTGAAGAAATGGAAGAAAAGTAACTCAAGGGAGATTGTTGCAACTATGTAGTCGCATAATGACTATGCGGACCGCATAGTGGTCACAAACCTGGACAGGAATTTGAGAAGAATTTGGTAAATGGATGTGGTGAAAAATCACATTATGCGGTCCTCATATCACTTATGTAACCGCATAATGCTTCACATCTATGAGATAATTAGACATATCCTGAAACTACCGCATAACGTGTTATGCGGTCACTTGTCCACCGCATCCTTGCCAGGTAAAAAGCCCTTACCTTTTTCCTAACTCTCTTCGCACAACTTCACTCACTTTCACACAAGCACTCACACTCGCACAAGATAAACAAAAACAAAGAAAAAAAAGTAAGGCTAGATCGAATTTTGAAGCAAGAACAAGGATCTATCAAACGAAACCAAGTGCAATTATATTTCGGAGAGCATTTTCTTCTTCTTGTTTGCTACATCTGGCATGTACTTTCTCCCTTTTCCATTTCTGTTACTTCTGTTTTGTATTGTCTTTGCTCTTTCTTTGCGTCTTTTATGTTGTTTTTGTATTTGGTAGACCCCTAAGTACTTAGTTAAAGATAAAAATGTTGGGTAGGGGGTCTGTGAACATGATGTAGGTTGTAAAGTCTTGTTATGAGTAGGTTTGAATTGTGGGAACCATAACTTTTTGCGGCCCGCATAAACGGTTTGCGGCCAGTAACGTCACCGCAAATGTAACCCTAGGTGACCTTGTGTAGTGCAATAGCGCCTCACGCTTTTGCGATCGCAAAACTGCTATGTGGCTCGCAAAGCCACCGTAAACCTGGTGAGGTGATGGGTTTGTCTAAGGGACATTATGCGGCATATTTGCGATTGCAAACCCTGCTTTGTGGTGGGTTTTGAGATTGCATATTTTTGGTCCAATCAAGGTACACAGTTTTGCGATGGATATGCGGTTCACATAGTGGTTATGTGATCGCATAACCCATCGCATAACTAAAAAAATTTATTAGTACTGTAATTATGCGACAGATTTGCAGTGCGCATAGTGGTTATGCGATCGCATAACCCATCGCATCTTATGTTTCTTTTTCAATTGTTTTTTAGTCTTATGCTTGCTATGCTACACCCATCGCTCACACACTATTTCTTTGCAGAAATGGAACCAAAGAAGGCTATAGAAACGCTATCCCCATCCGCTTGTGGGCATAAAAGGGCCATTGCCGACCAACATGCACAACAGGCAAAACGTCAACGACCGGACATCTCCCGCACTGCTGTTGAGCACTCCTCCTAGTCTGATGAGGATGAGGCAAAACTAAATACCTTGCCATCAGTAGACATGCAAGTTGAGGCAAGAAGGAAAAAGGAGGAGGATCTACAACTCCGATTTGGGGTCACAGGCTCCATGAGTCTGTACAAAGCGGGGCTTGAAAAGCGAAAATCCTCGACGAAAAGCAATTGAGCCTGAGTGGGTTGCAGGATCACTACCCTCACATCCTAGAGAACATCAAGGAGAGGCAGTGGGAATTCCTCAGGGAGGTCCCTGATGAGTGTAACGAGACTATTGTGCGAGAATTTTATGCTTCATATGGGGCCTCCAGGACCACTAAGCACAAGATAAAAAAGGTCTTTAGCGACACAGTTTTGGTTTGAGGAAAGTAGGTTCTATGTGATTAGGGAACCATCAATGACATGTACTTTGAGGACAGGAGTCCGGGCACAGCTGAGTATGAGGCCAAAGTAGAAAACAAAGACAATGAGCGTGCTTGGATAGCGTCTGTGATAGCAAAGGGAAACCCAACCTGGATTGACCCTAACCAGATGATTTACAAAGAGGATCTCACACGAGAGGGTCGCTACTTGATCAGTTTTGTCACTTCACACCTGATACCGTCCAAAAATGAAACAGATTCAACATTGAGAAAGCACTTCTGATTGCGTGCATCATAATGGGTATCAAAATTGATGTGGGTGAGATTATTTTCCGAGAGTTGGGGGTCAGGGAGAACCAGAAATCCACGTCACTTCCATTCCCTTTCTTGATCACAGCTCTCTGTAATTCTGTGGGAGTGCCTCCATTGCCACACGATGACAAGCCGGTGAAAGCGCTTAAGGATATCGATATATGTGTATTAGTGACGCAGTGTCAAAGGAAGTTGTTGCTCCTATAGAGATTCAGATCCCCCTCTCAGCAGACACAGACATTCCAGAATCCCAGATACCTGCCTCTCCTCAGGACACAGTGGCATCCACATCCACTCCACAGCCCACTCCACCAGCCACCACTACATAGCCCCCGGTCGCATTGCCAGCTCTATCTAAGATGGGTCTCCTAACTCAACACACAAATGCTAAGGTAGACCTCCTGATGAAGGAGCTCCCAACTATTAATCGGCAGGCATTTCTTCCCTTCTAATCCTCACTGACTGCGCTTCAACAGCAACATCAATCTTGTGAGGATCGCCTGAAGCAAATTGAGGTGCGACTGGAGAAAGTTGAATGGGGCGAGGTTGGAGGCATCCCTAAGCTCCGTATAGATGTAGACGCACTGAAGGATAAGATCCAAAAGACGTAGAACTTGGAGTTTGATGTATCCTCCCTCCTACCAAAGGAGGGAGAGCAGGGAGCTGGCACGTCCATTCCTTGACTAGACTTTGATTTCACCACACTGATGACAGATCCCGAGCCGCAGATTGTTCGGTTCCCCCAAACTCCAGTTCCCCTGGCACCTATTAACATTCCCTATGAGGTAGATTTATGACATACTGAAGACTCTGAAGATGGGGAGACATAAGATGAGGAGACAGACTAAGACGCACTGTCTAAGGAGGATGAGGGTCCTCGAGACAAGGGTAAGCAAGTTGCCGTGACTAAAGCTGCACAGGAGAGAGAAGAAACAGATGTCCATAAGGAAATTGCACACTTTCTAAGGGACATGGTCTCCAAAGCCCATCCATCGACCACTCAGCCATCATCGGGCGAGGCTAGCAGCTCCCACGCCTCCGCTCCATCATTAGGGCAGTTGAAGATCCCTACTCCATCCGTAGAAGTCACTCATCAGGCTGAGATCCCATCATCCACGACTTTAGCATCAGTGGGTGACCCCACCACAGTCCATCATGCTTCACAATCCCACAGTTCTTAGTGCGCCACCAGGGATCCCCTTAACTCTGTTTTAGATTTCTTACACATTGGGGACAATGCATGCTTTTCAGTTGGGACTGGGAGATAGCCATTTTTGTAATCTTTGTGTACATAGTTGTATATAAAAAATAAAAATAAAAATATATATATATATGTATATTTGCATGCATAACTTCCTTAGTAGTTAGTAATGAATTCCCCTTGGTTTTTCTTTGTCGGGTTCTTTTCCAAGGGTGTAATAGTAGAACCAGGACAGTAGTATGAACCCTTTTGACCTATTTGGTGTGATTGTATAGTTTAAAGCATGTATGTTTGTAAATGAATTATACACTTCCGTTGTTGATATATATATAAAAAAAAGATTTTATGGTTAGTCATTTTTGTGAACTTGAGGCTCGCTCTTTGACTTTACGTTTAGTAAGAATTGTACTTATCATATGATGAAATCTTGAGTTGCCTCATGTTCACTTGAGGGATAAAACCATGTTGAGTCAAACAGTTCATGTGCCATGTGTGTTAGTGTTTGTGTAAATAGTTATTCTGTTTACTTCTATCATCTAGAACTTGCCCGGTTGGTCTTTCAATGCTAATGATAATTACATTTGGTTGGAGAGATGACCTTAGGCATTCTTTGTGTTATTTGAAAAATCCCTTTAGTCTTTCAAGCTAACGCTTGCATAGACATTATCACTAGTCACCCCATTCGAGACTTTAACCTTTTGTTTGGATACCTCATTACAAATCTTTCCCCTTTTGTAAAATAATTCCCTCTTTTGAACTCGTCCTCCTTGAATATTGAGAATGAGACTAAAAGCCTAAGTTGGGGGTGTGGTTTCATGTTGGAGGTCGATAAGGTTGTATATTGAGTTTAGGATCATAGACCTCGAAGTGTTCATGTGAAATTATCCAAGCTCCACAAGAAAAATACAAAACAAATAGTAGTATAAAATAGATCTTAAAAATCTGAGCCTAATTTTAGGGCAAAAAAATTAGGCAAAAACGAAAACATAGCGAAGAAACAGACATGCGGAAACATAAAAGATTTTTTTAACACACAATAAGAAAAATATTTAAACAGATCATCAAAGATCTAAATTCTAATTTTAGGGTAAATAAGGAATAAGAAAATCCCAGAGTTTCGTACCCCAAAAAGATGCAGAATGAACATAAATGAAAAAAGGAGAAAGTTCGAACCAGATTAAGTCCGAAAATGGGGGAATCAGCTTGCCATGTTAGGAAGCCATTGGGTTATACCATAAACAAGTAACCAGTAGCGAGACAAGGTAAATAAGGTAAGAAGATCCCTGATTGATTCCATATCTGGTTGGACCGAAGGGAGATTAGGGTGACGGCGCCTAGGGTTTCAGAGGAGAAGAGAGGATGGAGTTTAAGGGAGGACGTTTAGATATAATGAGGGGGTTAGGGTTGGGGGAGTTAATTTAAAAGGGGTGTCTTGAATGATGGCCATTGATCTTGAGAGATCAATGTCTGAGATAAAAAAATTAGATGGGGCGGGTATTTAAGTGGGTGTAGGGACGGGGCTAACGGATTTGGGCTAGGGTCATTGGGTTGGTATTTTTAGGTAGTTGGGATAGGGTAATTGGGTTGGTTTGGTTAGCTTAGGTCCGAAAATGATTAAGAAAAATGGGCTATTATTTAAATACCCGATTAAATTAGTAAATAATTCATAACAAATGATAAATTAATAGTTAAAAATATTATTTGTGCATAAAAATGGTTAATAAACAATTATTTAACACTATAAAATATAATATATTATTTTTTGCTTAAATAAAGTAATTATAAGTATATATGGGCTATTATTGCAAAATGTGGAATTTTAGCCTTTAAAATGCAAATGTAATTATAATAAATGCACCAAAAATATTTAAAACCTAATATGGATGTAAATGATGAAGTTATATGATAAAATAATAATAAATAATTTCTGGTGCAATTAATGAGTGTTTATCTAATAAATTGCAGGAATAAATTAATTTAAAAATATTTAAAATTATAGAAAATTAGTAAAAATGATTGTATGTGTTTTTTAAATCAAATGATGATGCATATGTGCTATTTTGAAAGTATATATGTATATTTAAAAAAATGAGGGGAAAATTGTGTATCAACAACTGCCCCTCTTTACCCGGGAAGGATGAAAGAGTTGTCGGGTAAAGAAATGATGATCGATTTTCACCGAACGGGATGATTTGAAATATATAGGTCACACTCTGGCTTTTGAGATGCCTACATATCCTTGGTTATATAGGAATCAGGCCATGTGTAGTTCTGGATCCAACGGTGGATCGAACCGGTAGAGTTATGTGTAAGAGAGTAGAAAATATTTCGAATAGGATCATTTGGGATTTGAAAACGGTTATGGGTAAATGAGACTGGGTAGCGGGTGACGATCGGTTTAGTTTGAAATATTTGGAGGATATGAGCATCGGGTGAGAACTGGAGCAAAGATTGCTCCCGTTAGGGTAACGGTTACCTTCCGGATTGTCTGCAAACTCATAACACAATATGTGCATATAGATTTTTCGTAAATTTAAACATGATGCAAATTACCTTTAGACCATGGGGACTGTCTTTGGACGGTGAGGATGACGTCCTTATACCATGATGTCCCAGGCCATGAGTTGTGCGGTAAAGGATTCGCAGGCCATGAAAATGATGTTCTCGGGCTATGAAGATGGTGCCTCCAAACCATGATGCCTTTGAATAATGATGTGTAGGATTGAGAGATCCTTAGGCCATGGCATAGTGTCTTCCGTCTATGAGGATGATGCCTTTGGAATATGACGCCTTTGGACAAATTGGCTATATACCAGCCTATGAGATGCAGAGACATGATGCCAGAGATAAAACAAGACAGAGCTTAGTCTCGTGTAGAGTTGGGAGCAGAGATTAGTCCCGAAAGAAGAGAATAATGCAAGGTTTTAAATAGATCAACATTTGTGTTATGCAAAGGGAGACAATTCTTAGTCCTATACGGGGAAGGCAGAGCTTAGCCTTATGCAAATAAAGAGGCAAGGCTTATCCTCATGCAGGATTTGAGATAGTGCTTGGTCTTATGCAAGGGGAAGGTAGAACTTAGCCTTATGCATATAGAGAGGCAGAGCTTAGCCTCATGCAAGGAGAAGGCGATGCTTAGCCTTATGCAAATAGAGAGGCAGGGCTAAGCCTCATGAAATATTAGAGACAGTGCTTAGTTTCATGCAAGAGGAAGGTAGAGCTTAGCCTTATACAGATAGAGAGGCAGGGCTTAGCCTCATACAATGCAAGATTCGAGACAGTTCTTAGTCTCATGCAAGGAGAAGGAAATGCTTAGCCTTATGTAGATAGAGAGGCAGGGCTTAGCCTCATGCAATGAGAAGGCAATGCTTAGCCTTATGTAAATAGATAGGCAGGCTTAGCCTCCTGCAAGATTCGATACAGTGCCTAGCCTCATGCAAGGGGAAGGTAGATCTTAGCCTTATGCAGATAGAGAGGCAGGGCTTACCTCATGCAAGATTCGAGACAGTGCTTAGTCTCATGCAAGGAGAGGCAATGATTAGCCTTATGCAGATACAGAGTCAGGGCTTAGCCTCATGCAAGGATAAGGCTATGCTTAGCCTTATGTAAATAGAGAGGTAGGGCTTAGCCTCATGCAAGATTCGAGACAGTGCTTAGTTTCATACAAGGAGAAGGTAATGCTTAGCCTTATGCAAATAGAGAGGCAAGGCTTAGCCTCATGCAATATTCGAGACAATGCTTAATCTCATGAAAAGAGAAGGCAATTCTTAGCCTTATGCAAATAGAAAGGCATGGCTTAGCCTCATGCAAGATTAGAGACGATGCTTAATCTCATGCAAAGAGAAGGCAATGCTTAGCCTTATGCAAATAGAGAGGCGGGGCTTAGCCTCATGCAAGATTAGAGACGATGCTTAATCTCATGCAAAGAGAAGGCAATGCTTAGCCTTATGCAAATAGAGAGGCGGGGCTTAGCCTCATGCAAGATTCAGGACGGTGCTTAGTCTCATGCAAAGCAAAGGCAATGCTTATCCTTATGCAAATAAAGAGGCAGGGCTTAGCCTCATGCAGGATTGAGACATTGCTTAGTCTCATGCAAATGGACGAGTAGAAAATAAGAGCGAACTATTCTTAGCTGGAAACATATTTATGTCCGGCGGTTATGTTGTTTGGACTATACTTATGGTGATGACCTATTCCTGCATCCAAAGAAAATATGTGAGTTTTGCGGGGGAGGTTGGTTCATGACTTTGTCTGCTTACTTTGATCCACTCTGCTCGAGAGTTCTGTTCGAGTTACCATGGGTAGCATTTGGCTAAAGAAATATTTTTTTTCAAAAGTATGTGTATATGGTTTTCAAAACATAGTAATATGCAGATTAAGAAATCAATTAGATGAACCAGTGATTGTGACATTATCAGAGACATTGCGACCTCCTTGTCATAGAATGTTGAGGGTCCTCCTTAAAAATTTTCCCCAGTTATCTAAATGATCTTTTGGCTGCTCTACATGCAATGTCGTTGGCTGAACTTGCTTTGGAATTTTGAGGGTCCTCCTCAAAATTCTTCTCCAAATTCTGATTATGGGGAAAATGGAAATTTTTATTGAATTGTGACCGACCCCAAAGGGTTGTCTACGTATCCCCTCTTAAACGGGAATCAGGTCAAGAGTAGTTCAATTACATCATATGAAAAAATGCAAATAAATTTACACATAGTATCTTTTGACTGCATCTGAATTGATAGGCTTTGGCCAAATCTCTCTGTCCATTTTTGCGAGTATGAGTGCTCCTCCTGTTAGTACCATGCGAACCATGTATGGACCTTGCCAGTTGGGTGAAAATTTCCCTTTGGCTTCATCTTGATGTGGAAAGATCCGTTTCAACACCAGATGCCCAGGTGTGAACTGTCTTGGTTTGACCTTTCTGAGATTTTGCTTTACTGGCGGACATATTGGATTGATAGGCAATTTATGAGCCACTATGGATTTGCTCAAACCGGTCATGTCATCATAAATTTGCTGGCCAGTTTTATTTGCTCTAAAATTAGGGCTCAGATCTGTTATAATTCTTATTTTTGTTAACATGCTTTCTTTAATATTTTCCCATATCTATCTATATGCATATTATTTTCTTTTTCCTTTGATTATTCCGACTAATTTTACTTACCCTAAAAATTAGGGTTTCGATTCTTTATTTCCCTGTTGATTTTGTCTATCTATTTTTTACTCTTACCTTAATTGTTACCCTAAACCTAAGAGCATGTGATTCTCAGACCCCTTTGATTCCCTAAAATTATTGTGATTGCATATTTTACGCATATATGCACTGTTATTTCTGGTTTACCTTAATAATGTTATGAGTTCTTTCCTTAATTAGTTGATTGATTGTTTACATGTTTATGTACTCTAGTCTAATGTTATTTAAACTCCTTACCTCTTTCCCTTAGAACAAGACTAAGAACTCGAAACTTTTTTCACCACTCCTAAACTCTATACTCTATACTACTATATTTCTGTTTTGATTCCTGGCCGGCTGGAAACCAAGGCCAGAAATCTGCATTGTTATTTGCTGCTATTGATGATCATTGCCTCATTACTTAACATTTTCCTGTTTCATTCGAACTAGTGAGTTATTGAAACTCCTCTCCGTCTTAATTGTTCAATATTCTCACTGCTCTATGTGGTAGACTTGTTTAACTTAGTAGATTAATCGATGAGACCTGTTAATTATGTGTACTTAAGACTATCTCCAAGTATGTCTACTATATTTCCTTAGAACTGGTTCAGCATGTATCTCTTATGTTTATTTTCGAATTTGTTAGTATGTCATTCCATTGACTCCTGTGCTCAATGTGCCATTAGTTCTTACTAATCACCAGTATGCTGTTTTCATAACTTATCCCAATCTGAGTCCTTTACTGTCCATGTGAAGTGTGTTTTGATCCCTTGTTAAAGTTTCAAACTTGCCAGTTTCTACCTTATTGATTTCAAAATATTTATCTATCTTTCTATGTGTGACCCTACCCCTTAAGCCTGACTCCAAATCCTGCCCTACACTCTCTTAAATCCAAAAATTTGTGCTAAAACTAATTTGAGTATTGTCCTTGGCCTTCTTGGTATGAGCACTGCTCAGGGTTTCTATGAGACCCTCGTGAACTCTAACACACTAGGAGTTGGTCCATAATTTTCCCTTAAACTGATTTTGATCTTTTCACTCTAGTGTGAGCACTGCCTGGGGCTCATGAAGCCCTTGGGAACTCTGACACACTAGAGGACTGGGCTTGGTATGCTTGTGCAGTAAAACAGAAGTGAGTCAATCACCTTGTGGTTCTATGAACACGGTTTTTTTTGGAGATATTGTGGATTGAAGGGCCTGGCCTATCCAGATATATTTGGGCATGTTGCAGGTTTCCTATAGTCTATATATTTTGTAGTTTATTCGTTTCTGGTCTGTAACAATTATTTGTAAATACAATTAGGGGTGATAATAAATTGGGACATGGGTTTATTTGAAATTATGTGGTTAGATAACATGCCTTTAGATTTTCCGCTGCTATTATGTTAGATAACATGCCTTTATGTTTTCTGCTACTATTATGTTAAATAACATACCCATAGGTTTTGTTTTGGCTCAAACAAATTCTGTGAATCTTTTGAATACCTTACTTCACACGATTAGAAATCATGCCTATAGGAAATGCAATAATCTGGTTTAAATCACAGCATACTCACATTTGTCATGTTCATAGGCCTTAATCATTTGTCACAATCGCCTAGTTAATATGCATGTCTTTAGGCATTAATAAACAGTCTCAATTACTAAACATAGAACTCACGCTCGTAAGGATAACTATCATTTTATGCCAAATGCTAAAACTGGTATCTTCCTAATGCCTTGTTAATTACAACTAGAAAGCATGCCTATTGAAGTAAGTGATAGTTTTGAGTTTTTCTGTTGTCAACTGTCGATTAAATCACTTCGATAACCTGCCTATAGGTTCAAAACGCTTTAATCGAAATAGGTAGGTAATTACAGAATCACTTAGGAATTACTGTCAGCACGTTTAAAATCTAGAATCACGTAGAAATCATGTCTATAGGATCCAATGTCCTTAGCTGTCAAAAATGTCAAAACGCCAACATGTTTTGCATGTATTTGTTGCCTTATGTGTGAGGGTTAAATTGAGCCTTTATCTGGTTTGTAAGAAAAGTATGATATGTTTTGCATGTCGTTTAGTTTTAAAATTTTGAGCAACCTAAGTTGAGTCTAGAACCATCCAAAAATAGAGGTCCCAATGCCTCCAAGACCATAGGTAAGGGACGGATAGTGCACACATAGAACACGAGTTAGAATTGATTAGAGCGCTTTAGGTAAAAACTTAAAGATAGTAATCGGGTAGCAGGAGCTGATAGTCTGTGCCAGCTGAATAATATGAGTAACACCCCCGTCTAGGAGAGTTACGAAGTATTATTTATGTTGCACGGGGTGATCCTGTAGGCTAAACAATTTAGGACCCACATCCCTATTAGATAATTCCTTCGCTTTCTTTATTAGACTAATTCGTATAAGTTAAGTTTGGCCCGGACCCACCATTGTGGACCTCGAGGGGTGCCTAACACCTTCCCCTCAAGGTAATTTGAGCCCTTACCCAATCTCTGGTGATAAAAACTTGTATAGTCTGAGTTATTTGCTCTAGATGCCCTAACACACCTTAATCTGTTAGGTGGCGACTCTCCAACAACCAATTCCTTTTCCCTTCTATCAAAAGGAGTTGTCAAATGTCGAATCCCGATTTTGCGAGAAAAAGGGGGGCGCGACAGTCACCTCATGTACACGAACTACAATCAACATAGACGACTCAATCCTAAGGGGTAGTACCCCCACACAAGGTTAGGCAAGATACTTACCTCAAAGACGACAACCCAGTACTCTAAAATGAAATTCTCGGGTGAAAAGACCTCTGTACGGCTGAAATCTAACAAAAATATCTTCAAAGCACAAATAAAACTCATAAGAAACTATTTCGAATCATAAAGCTTCAATCTTTAACAATATCTAAAAATTGGTCCAAAAGTCGACCCTTGGGCCCGCACCTCGGAACCCGAAAAATTTTACCAAATCCGAATACCCATTCCAATATGACTGCACCCATACAAAAATTATCAAATTCCGATACCATTTCGTCCCTCAAATCATGATTTTTTTCAGTTTAGAAATTTTCTTCAAAAACAAACATTTTTCTCAACCCAAAACACAAATTTAATGATAGAAATGAAGATAAAATCATAGAATACATTAAATACTAGGTGAAGAATAATTACCCAACCGATTTGCTTGAAAAACCCAAAAAGACGCTCCCAAAATCGAAGTCTAAAGCTCAAAATATGGAAAAAATGGCAAACCCTCGAACACAACTCTCTGCCCAGGCGTGACCGCACCTGCGACAAAATTAGCCACTTCTGTGCAACTGCAGGTGCGGATGACCAACCGCACCTGCGCTCCCTCGCTTTTGCGCCCAATCAGACTTGCTCGAGGTCTCAAATCACATCAAACAACGATGAAACTACGAATCGCACCATGAATCGAGCTTATAAACTTTCAAATCTTCCAACTTATAAAACTCGTGTTGAAACCTATAAATTCAACCTCGAATGACGCCAAATTTTACAGACAAGTCCCAAATGACATCACACAGTTGTTCCAACTCTAGAAATTGCATTCAGACCCCGATATCACAAAAGTCAACTGTGGGTCAAACTTCTCCATTTTCCAAAATTCAAGTTTTCTAACTTTCACCGATTTGCCTCAAATTACTCTACAGACCTCCAAATCCTAATCTGGACGCGCGCTTATGTCCAAAATCACCTTACGAAACTATTGACATCATCCAAGACTCATTCTGGAGCCGTTTACACAAAGTCACATTCTGGCCAAATCCTCATCACTTAAGCTTCCAAAACTAGATTCCTTCTTCCAATTCGACTCTGAATTATCCGGTAACTGAATTCAACCATGCATGCAAGTCGATACACATAATATGAAGTTGGTCAAGACCTTACATCGTTGAACAGAGCTTAAATTCTCAAAATGACTGATCGAATCGTTACATGTTTCATTTATTAAATTTGAGTTAAAACCAATTGAAATGTGTTAAGGAAAAATATGAATATCGTTTGCTAAGAGCGATTGAAAAGTAAGGTTTGGACCGAGGAAAAAATATTTGGGACTTTGGGTGGGTTCGTAATTAAGATTGGAATGGGCTATTATTGTTATTTGGACCATCATTTGTTGAAAATTGGATCGTATTGAATCTTTTAAGAATTGACCCTATTAAACATATTTTGGCTTAGGAAAGAGAGCTGGCCCAACTCCAAAACTCCACTACTATTGGCTCGTTAATGACCTACAATGTAGATAATCCTCTTAATTTTAATAATAGAAAAGTAATGCACTTTCTACAATAATTTTCATAACCTTTTGCCTTCACAATAATATCAAAGTTTAGGAAGAATAATGAACGTTGCTAGTATATTTTTAGGCGCGCTTTTAATCTATTATTGTGATTCTGTACACGTTCGCTTAGCATAGTTATTATTCTCAAAATAAATCAAAGTATGCGTTCGCGCGACTTTGGTCAAAAAATCTTAATAATAATAAAGTGTTATTAATTGTGTACATGTACGCGTGACATGATTCTTGATGCGCCGAACGAAATGCGGACACATACGCGTGACTCGTTTCAAGATAATTTCATAATAACGAATAATCAAGCAAGTAAAAGCGGTAAAAGGTAAAATGCACATAGGTTCTAAAACACGTAATAATCTGTTAATTAAGCTAGGTATATGATTGTAAAGCGACCGTGTTAAAACTACGGAATCCGAGAGTGCCTCACATATTCTCCCGGGTTACAGAATTCCTTAACCGGTCTTTTGTGTTCGTAGATCAAAAAATAGAGTCATTTTCCTCGATTTGGGATCTTAAAATAAACCGGTGACTTGGGACACCATAAATATTCCAAGTGGCGACTCTGAAATTAAATAAATAATTCCAATTCGAATAATGTCACTTTAATTGAAAAAACTCTCATATCCTCTCGGGAAAAAGGAGGTGTGACAAACAAGACAAGTCACGTAAGGTGTATGACAACACAAGGAAAAACACACCATCACACAAAAAATTTCCAACATAATGTTTCCAAACCATCACACGTCATCCCTGACATTGCCACCCTTATCTCTCCGATAGCCGCTTGTATCACTCCGCCCTGACAATATCATTACCCATCCTTACCTCTCCTAGTAGCCACCCATATCACTCCGTAAAATATCCACCTTTATCGCTCCACCCGGACAATAACACAGTAGCCACACGTATCACTCCATACATTTAACAATAGTGAGATGCCACCCTTATGCCCCGCATAATGGTGAAATGCTACCGTTATGCCCAGCATAACAACAACAACAACAACAATGAAATTCCACCCTTATACTCCGCATAAAAACAACCAAACCACACAATAATTCATGTGTGCTATCATTACAATAACACAACATAACAACTCGTATCACAATTGTCCGTAAGCCACAACCTTTCCAAGAATTCAACGATATCAATATTTTCACAGCAAATAGGCCACGACTCAACACAATATATATAGAATCCTAATAACAACATAATGAATGGAACAGTAACTCAACAAGGAACAACACTCCTTTTTATACACAACTTCGATTAGAATAGATTAATAACTCTCGAAAACTTCAATTCCAATTAATTGTTTAAGCATAACTTCGTTAATGATAGTACTTCCATGGAATAACAAACTTCGAACTCTAATGTATGAATTAGGCTGACAATGAGAGAAATGGCACGGACTAGTACTACGTCTAAATGCATGGAGACAACCCGACAACAAAAGATATCATGTGCAATCTCAACTAAGAGTAGCTCCACAATAAAATGAATCACATGATGACACAAAGTGATAACAACTCCAAATAAAGCATGTAGAATAAAAATCGACAAGTAAAAAAGGTGACATGTAACGACAATTTCAAATAAAGCATGTGATAGTAGACACGACGAATAAAAGATATAACACGTGCTAATAATTCCAATTAAGTACATAAGAGATGGCTAAGAGTTTGGAAAGGTCAATTTCCACATATAAGCCCAAGTACGTACTCGTCACCTCGCGTACATGACTTTTACAAGACACAAATAGCACAAACGGTCCAAGTCCTAAGGGGTAGTTCCCCCACACAAATTTAAGCAATATACTTACCTCAAAAGCTAGATTAATACCCTAAAATGATCTTCTCGACTGAAACAACTTCCTGACGGCTCAAATCTAGCCAAAATAACTTCAAAATGATAATAAAACCCATAGAAATAATTCCGGCTAATAAAGCTCCAACCTTTAATTAAAACTAAAAAGTGTGGTGACCGAAAAGGTCATCCTGTGTATTTAGCTAAATCTGTGTTCTGAGGCCGTGAAAACCTCCTTAGATCTCACCTCAATTCGCGTGCACATCCTGAAAGCCGTTATGTGAAAAACTGATAAAATGATATTTTTGTGTTGAAATTTGAATAAAGTTGACTTTGATCAATATTTTTGGTAAACGGACTTGGATCTGTTATTTAACGGTCTGGGAGGTTCCATAGGAAAATATGGTACTTGGGCGTATACCCGGAATAGAATTCGGAGGTTCCAGGTCCGAGAAATGAATTTTTGAAGAAAATTATTTTCTGAAAAATATAAAGATTTTTGAAAATGAGATTTGATGTGCAACCTGTGATACCGGGCCAGTATTATGGTCCCGGAGCCCGGAACAGGTTCAATATGTTTTATATGTGTTATCTGTGAAATTTGGTAAGAAACGGACTCAGTTTGAGGTGATTCAGAATAAAAATGGAAAATTTTCAAGTCAATGAAGTTTTGAGAATTTTTATAGATTTTGAGGTTTAATTTTATGTTTATGATGTTATTTCGGTGGTTTAGTTACTCGAATAAGTTCGTAGGATATTTTTGAGGTTGTGTGTATATTTGGTTTTGAGCCCCGAGGGCTCGGTTGAGTTTCGGGTAGGTGTCGAGATGCAAAAGATAGAAAATAAATCCGGTGTTTTGGCAATTTTCTAGTGCCTGATGTGTTACACTTTGCGATCCCATAGCAGTGTTTGCAGGTGTGAGACTGTTGCACTATGCGATCACATAGGCATAACTGTGATTGCATAGGAGGTTAGGAAGTTGGGGGGGAGGGGCTGGACAGTTGTCTTGTGCAATTGCGTTTGTCCTTCTGCGATCGCAAAGCTTAGGGACCTTCCACTGTGCGATCGCACAGGTATAAAATGGCCAGTCATTTTAAAAACCCAAAACAGAATACTTACACTGGATTTAACCCATTTTTCTCAAACTTCTTCTTCCCCAACCCTCTTAAGCAAATTTGGAGCACCTTTTCCACCATAGCTTCATAGGTAAGTGATCCTAACTTCATTTTCTTCCATTTTCATCAACCTTTAAGAGATTCTATGCCTAAAATCAAATCATGGAATTTAAGGGTAGAAATTGGGGTTTTGGGTAAAGTTAGGGCTTTTTGAATTTTTGGGAATTTGACCTCGTTTTGAGGTCAGATTTCAAAACAAATTGTATATTCGGGCTCGTGGGGGAATGGGTGATCGGTTTTGGTCCGAACCTCGTGTTTGGACCAAGCGAGCCCGAGGTCGAATTTTGGAATTTTTGGAAAAATGTTGGGAAATCTATAATTAGGCTTTGAAATTGAATTGTTGAGTAATTATTGATGTTATTGAGTCGATTATGTATATATACGATTGTTTCGGAGTTATATTCGAGAGGAAAAGAGGTGGTAGAGACTTGATTTGCATTCTTAGAGTCGAGGTAAGTGTTTGGCCTAACCTTAGCTTGAGGGAATAGGTATAGAGTCTTATTTGCTATGTGTTCTTCCATGTCCAACGTATAGGTGAGGTGACGGGTACCTATATGTTGTGGTCAAGTATGCCCGTGAGTCGAACTTGATGAATTCCATAGTGTTCTTTGATATTCTTTGTGTTATGAATTAATTGCTATTCTGGAAGTGATACATTGAGGATATTTCATGATGTAGAATGTTATTGATTACTTGTTCGGTTGAGGATTATTTGTGAAATTATACCTCTATGAGATTGGTTATAGCTGAGTCCCTTACGGGGACAATAAAATCCCTGTTGAATATTTCTGTGCATTTGAGGTTTCTATTTGTTGAATTTTCCTATCAAATTGTTGATTTTATACATGTTAAGCACGAGGAGACATTCTTTACCGAGTGATTGTGAGGTTGTGCACGAGGGGACATTTCGTGCCGAGTGATTATTTATTTATGCACGAGGGGACATTTTGTTCCGAGTGATTGTGAGGTTATGCACGAGGGGACATTCCGTGCTGAATGATTATTTATTTACGCACGAGGGGACATTCCGTGCCGAGTGATTGTAAGGTTATGTACGAGGGGACATTCCGTGCCGAGTGATTATTTATTTATGCACGAGGGGACATTCTGTGCTGAGCGATTGTGAGGTTATGCACGAGGGGACATGTCGTGCCGTTTCTGTTTATTTACTTGTTCAGAGTTGTTAATTCCTGCTGCTATTTATGCATTCCAATTGTTATCCTGTTATGTTGTTTCAGCTAGTTATTGCCCTTCTCCCCCAGCATGTTCTCCCCCGTTGTTGTATTTACTTGATTATTTCATGTATACTATTGAATTGCACAGGTGTTATGTGTGGTCGTGTCCTAGCCTCGTCACTACCTCACCAAGGTTAGGCTCGGAACTTACTTAGTACATGTGGTTGGTTGTACTGATGCTACACCTGCACTTCTTTTATGTTGTGCAGATTACGGAGCCGGACCCAGTGGACATTGAACGAGGGAGTATACTTCAGTCCACGGCGACACCGAGGTAGTCCTGCAGGTGTCCGCATGCCTTGGCATCACTATTTATTTCTTTCCTTCTGTCTTATTTTGTATTTCTAGACAGCTACACTTGTTTATTTCAAACTCATGTTTTTAGTAAATCTTAGACTGTCCGTGAAATTGTGACACCAGTTCTGGGGGTATGTTTAAGGAAATTTCGTAAGATTTATTATTTAAGTTGTTGAATTTCTTATCTTCCGCATTCTTATTTCTATTTGTTCTTGTATTTCACTTTTTAAATGCTAAATAACAAAGGAACAAATCAGAATAACCAGTAATGTTAGCTTGTCTAGCCAGTTCAACGTTAGACGCCATCACGTCCTGAAGGTGGGATTTCGGGTCATGACAAGTTGGTATCAGAGCACTAGGTTGCCTAGGTCTCATAATTCACGGACAAACTTGTAGAGTCTAAGGGATTGGTACAGAGACGTCTGTAATTATCCCTAGAGGCTGCAAAGTTAGGAATAACTTCACATTTCTTCTTCTTTGTTGTGTGGTTTGAATTTTAAATGCTAACTGATTTTCTATTCCATTCTATCGCAGATGGCAAGAACGCGTGCTTTCTCATCTACCGATCAGCAGCCCGATCCTCCTGTTGTAGCTCCTACGAGAGACCGAGGCCGAGAGGCCAAGGCAGAGGGCAGAAGCACCAATAGAGGACCCACAGGTAGACTTTGCCGATGAGATTCCTGCTCAGGCAGTTCCAGTCGGACCAGCTCAGGTCCCAGAGGGGTTCATTGACACCCCGGTTCTTCAGGATGCTTTGGTCTGTTTAGTGGGACTTATGGAGAGCGTGGCTTAGGCCGGTCTCCTTCCTACTGCACCAACCATCTCTCAGGATGGGAGGGACCCAGACTCCTGCTACTCGTACACCAGAGCATCTAGCTCCTCAGTTCCAGACTCCAGCACCTCAGGTAGCTGGAGCATCTCAGCCGGGTTTTGTGACACAGATAGTTGAGGGGGCAGCTATGTCTGCCGACGCTTTGTGGAGATTGGGTCGGTTCACCAAGCTACTTCCTACTACATTTACTGGTGCACCATCAGAGGATCCCCAGGATTTCTTGGACAGTTTCTATGAGGTTCTTCAGAACATGGGCATCATTGAGTCTAATGGAGTTGATTTTGCTACATTCCGTCTAATGCACTGTTTGACCAGACCAGATGGGTCTTCGTTTTTGACTTGGGCTCAATTCTCTGAGTTATTCTTGGAGAAGTTTCTACCAGTTACCCAAAGGGAGGATCTTTGGAGGCAGTTTGAGCACCTCCAGTAGGGATCTATGACTGTTACAGAGTATGAGACCAGGTTCATTACTTTGGCCCAACACGCTATCTTGATACTCCCCACTGATCGTGAGAGGGTGAGGAGGTTTATTGAGGGTATAGCTCAGCCTATTAGACTCTAGATGTCCAGAGAGACATGTACTGATATTTCATTCCAGGAGGCGGCCAATGTGGCTAGGTGTATTGAGATGGTCTTATCACAGGGCAGTGGTCAGGGGTCTGACAAGAGACCTCGTCATTCCGGTCAATACAGTGGTGCCTCATCTGGAGGCAGAGATTCCTTTGGCAGAGGTCATCCTCCAAGGCCATTCCAGTCAGCGCTCCAGGTATCCCGCAGTGCACCACCAGCTCCTATCAGTGCACCGCCTCTTCAGAGCTTTCAGAGTGGTTATTCTGGTCGTCAGGGATAGTTTCAGGGATAGCATTCTCAGCAGCCGAGGTCTTTCTTCACTTGTGGTGGTGTGGGGAACATTTCCAAGTTCTGCCCCCGAGCTTCTAGTGGTTCTCAGTATCAGGGTTCTCGTGCTATGATTCCTGCACTAGGTGAACCCCCACCCCCTCAGCCAGTTAGGGGTGGATGTCGAGGTTCCAGAGGTGGAGGCCAAACAGTTAGAGGTGGAGGGCAGGCCACGAGAGGTAGAGGCCAGCCCGCAGTGGGTAGACCCAAAGATTTTCAGGTTGGAGGGGCTCCGCCCCGATGCTATGCTATTCCTGCCAGGCCTGAGGCTGAGGCCTCTGATGCAGTTATTACATGTATAGTTTCAGTTTGCAGCAGAGATGCTTCGGTTTTATTTGATCTGGGTTCTACATTCTCCTATGTGTCTTCATATTTTTCCCCTTATTTGAGCATGCCCCGTGATTCCCTGAGTACTTATGTATATGTGTCTACCCGGTGGGTGATTCTATTGTGGCAGATCGAGTCTACCGTTCGTGCTGAGTGATTATTGGTGGTGTGGAGACTCATGTAGATCTTTTGCTTCTTGAGATGGTTGACTTCGATGTTATTTTGGGGATGGATTGGTTGTCTCCCTACCATGTTATTCTGGACTGTCATGCCAAGACAGTGACCTTGGCCTTGCCAGGAGTACCTCGTTTGGAGTAAAGAGGGACTCCTAGTCATTCTTCTGGTAGAGTTATTTCATATATGAAGACTCGGCGTATGGTCGAGAAGGGTTGCTTGGCCTATTTGGCCTATGTTCGTGATTCTAGTGCTGAGGTTCCTTCTATGGAGTCTGTGCCCGTGGTTCGTGAGTTTCCAAAGGTGTTTCCTGCTAACCTACACGGTATGCCACCCGACAGGGATATTGACTTTTGCATTGAGTTGGCTCCGGGCACTCAGCCCATTTCTACTCCGCCATATCGTATGGCCCCGCCAGAGTTGAAGGAGTTGAAGGATCAGTTGCAGGATTTTTTGGATAAAGGATTTATTAGGCCTAGTGTTTCTCCGTGGGGTGCCCTAGTGTTGTTCGTTAAGAATAAAGATGGCTCAGTGAGGATGTGTATTGACTACCGGCAGTTGAACAAGGTTACTATTAAGAATAAATATCCTTTACCGAGGATTGATGATTTATTCAACCAGCTTCAGGGAGCTATAGCAAGATTGACTTGAGATATGGTTACCATCAGCTGAGGATTACGGCGTCTGATATCCTTAAGACATCCTTTCGCACCCGGTATGGGCATTATGAGTTCTTGGAGATGTCTTTTGGGTTGACAAATGCCCCCACTGCTTTTATGGAGTTGATGAACCGGGTGTTCAGGCCCTATTTGGACTCATTTGTGATTTTTTTCATTGATGATATTTTGATTTACTCGCGTAGATGAGAGGATCATGACCAACACCTTCGAGTCGTCCTCCAGACTCTGAAGGATAGTCAGTTGTATGCCAAATTTTCCAAGTGTCAGTTCTGGTTGAGTTCGGTTGCATTTCTAAGCCATGTGGTATCATCAGAGGGTATTCAGGTGGATCCCAAGAAGATTTCGGCTGTCAGAGACTGGCCTAGGCATACTTCAGCTACAGAGATTCAGAGTTTCTTAGGCTTAGCAGGCTATTATCGTCGGTTTGTGGAGGGTTTTTCATCTATTGCGGCCCCGATGACCAGGTTGACCCAGAAGGGCGCCCCGTTCAGGTGGTCCGATGAGTGTGAGGCGAGCTTTCAGAAGCTCAAGACAGCCTTGACCACGGCATCGGTGTTAGTCTTGCCCACAGGTTCAGGGCCATATACCGTGTATTTTTATGCTTCACGGGTGGGACTTGGTGCAGTGTTGATGCAGGATGGCAAGGTTATATCTTATGCTTAACGTCAGTTGAAGGTTCATGAGAAGAACTATCCAGTTCATGATTTGAAGTTAGCAGTTATTGTTCATGCGCTGAAGATTTGGAGGCATTATCTATATGGGGTGCCATGTGAGGTGTTCACTAATCATAAGAGTTTGCAGTATCTTTTCAAGTAGAAGGAGTTGAATATGAGGCAGAGGAGATTGTTAGAGTTGTTGAAGGACTATGACATTACCATCTTATATCATCCGGGGAAGGCCAATGTGGTGGCCGATGCTCTGGGATGGAAGTCAGCCGGTATGGGTAGCTTGCTTATTTATCAGTGCGAGAGAGACCACTTGCTTTAGATGTTCGGTCTTTGGCCAACCGGTCCATGAGATTGGACTTTTCTGAGGTTGGCAGTGTTATGGCCCATACTATGGCCCGTTCTTCATTATATGATCGCATCCGGGCCAGGCAGTATGATGATCATCATTTATGTGTTCTTAGAGATACGGTCCGGCACGGAAGTGCCAAACAGGTCACAGTTGATTATGAGGGTGTTTTGAGGTGTAGGGTCGTATTTGTGTGCCTGATATTGATGGTATCCGTGAGTTGATCTTGCAGTTGACCCATAGTTCCCGGTATTCCATTCATTCAGGTGTCGCAAAGATGTACCAGGACTTGCGGCAGCATTATTGGTGGCGGAGGATGAAGAAGGATATTGTAGCATATGTAGCTCGGTGCTTGAACTGTCAGCAGGTGAAGTACAAGCACCAGAGACCTGGTGGTTTGATGCAGCAGATTGAGCTTCCCGAGTGAAAGTGGGAGCGTATCACCATGGACTTCGTAGTTGGACTCCCACGGACTCAGAGGATGTTTGATGCGGTGTGGGTCATTGTGGATAGGCTGACCAAGTCAGCACGCTTCATTCATGTATCAGTTTTGTATTCTTCAGAGAAGTTGGCAAAAGTCTACATCATGGAGATTGTTCGCCTGCATGGTGTGCCTGTGTCCATTATTTCTGATCGAGGTACTCAGTTTACCTCTCATTCCTGGAGAGTATTTCAGCGTGAGTTGGGCACACAGGTTGAGATGAGCACAGCGTTTCATCCTCAGACGGACAGACAGTCCGAGCGTACTATTCAGATTTTGGAGGATATGCTGCGATCATGTGTCATTGATTTTGGAGGTTCATGGGACCAGTTCTTGCCTTTAGCTGAGTTTGCCTACAACAACAGCTATCTGTCAAGCATTCAGATGGCTCTGTATGAGGCGGTTTCGGTCTCCAGTAGGGTGGTTCGAGCCGGGAGAGGCTAGATTGTTGGGTTCAGGGTTAATCCAGGATGCCTTGGATAAGGTGAAGATTATTCAGGATAGACTTCGCACAGCTCAGTCCAGGCAAAAGAGTTATGCGGATCGCAGAGTTCGTGATTTGGCATTTATGATTAGAGACCGGGTATTTCTTCGAGTGTCGCCCATGAAGGGCGTGATGAGGTTCGGAAGGAAGGGCAATTTGAGCCCTAGGTACATTGGTCCATTTGAGATTCTGGACAAGGTGGGAGAGTTGGCCTACAGACTTGCTTTGCCACCTAGTATATCAGTCGTACACCCGTCGTTTCATGTATCTATGCTTCGGAGGTATATTTTTGATCCCTCTCATGTGCTCGACTTCAGCAGTGTCCAGTTGGACAAGGATTTGACTTATGAGGAGGAGCCGATAGCCATATTAGCTCGACAGGTTTGTCAGTTGAGATCGAAGAGTTATCCTTCGGTTCGTGTTCAGTGGAGGGGTTAGCCTGTTGAGGCAGCTACCTGGGATTCCGAGTCTGATATGCGGAGCCGATATCCCCATCTTTTCCCCGGTTCAGGTACCTTTCTATGTTTGTTCGAGGACGAACAGTTGTTTAAGATGTGGAGATTGTGATGACCCAAAAGGTCATCCTGTATAATTTTAACTAAATCTCTGTTCCGAGGCCGTGAAAACCTCCTTAGATCTCACCTTGATTTGTTTGCGCAGCCCGGGCATATAGCTGGGAAGCGGTTATGTGAAAACTGATAAAAATGATACTTTTGTGTTGAAAATTTAAATATAAGTTGACTTTGATCAATATTTTTGGTAAACGAATTTGTGATTTGACTTTCCCGGAGGGTCCGTAGGAAAATATGGGACTTGGTCGTATACCCGGAATCGAATTCCGAGGTTCCAGGTCCGAGAAATGAATTTTTGAAGAAAATTATTTTCTGAAAAATATAAAGGTTTTTGAAAATGAGATTTGATGTGCAACCTGTGATACCAGGCCCGTATTTTGGTCCCGGAGCCCAGAACAGGTTCAATATATTTTATATGTCTTATCTGTGAAATTTGGTAAGAAACGGACTCGGTTTGAGGTGATTCGGACTAAAAATGGAAAATTTTGAAGTTAATGAAGTTTTAAGAATTTTTATAAATTTTGAGGTTTAATTCGATGTTTATGATGTTATTTCGGTGGTTTAATTACTCGAATAAGTCTGTAGGATATTTTTGAGGTTGTGTGTATATTTGATTTTGAACCCCGAGGGCTCGGGTGAGTTTCGAGTAGGTGTCGAGGTGCAAAACATAGAAAAAAATCTGGTATTTTGGCAATTTTCTAGTGTCTGATGTGTTACACTATGCGATCGCATAGCTGTGTATGTGGGGGTGAGACTGTTGCACTATGCGATCACATAGGCATAGCTTCGATCGCATAGGAGGTTAGGAAGCTAGGGGGGCTGGTCAGTTGTCTTGTGCGATTGTGTTTGTCCTTCTGCGATCGCAAAGCTTAGAGGACCTTCCACTGTGCGATTACATTTCTCCTTTTGCGATCGTACAGGTATAAAATGCCCAGTTATTTCAAAACCCCAAAACAGAATACTTACACGGGATTTAACCCATTTTTCTCAAACTTCTTCCCCAACCTCTTAGGCGATTTTGGAGAACCTTTTTTACCATAGCTTCATAGGTAAGTGATCCTAACGTTGTTTTCTTCCATTTTCATCAACCTTTATTAGATTCCACGCCTAAAATCATGGAATTTAAGGGTAGAAATTGAGGTTTTGGGTAGAGTTAGGGCTTTTTGAATTGTTGGAAATTTGACCTTGTTTTGAGGTCGGATTTCAAAACAAATTGTATATTCAGGCTCGTGGGGGAATGGGTGATCGGATTTTGATCCGAACCTCGTGTTTGAACCAAGCGGCCTGGGGTCGAATTTTGGAATTTTTAGAAGAATGTTAGGAAATCTATAACTAGGCATTGAAATTGAATTGTTGGGTAATTATTGCTGTTATTTAGTCGATTATGTAAAGATACGATTGTTTCGGAGTCGGATTCGAGAGGAAAAGCGGTGGTAGAGGCTTGATTTGCATTCTTGGAGCCGAGGTAAGTGTTTGGCCTAACCTTAGCTTGAGGGAATATGTATAGAATCTTATTTGCTATGTTTTATTCCATGTCCAACGTAAATGTGAGGTGACGGGTACCTATATGTTGTGGTCAAGTATGATCGTGAGTCGAACTTGATGAATTTCATAGTGTTCTTTGATATTCTCTGTGTTATGAATTAATTGTTATTCTGTAAGTGATACATTGAGGATATATCATGATGTAGAATGTTATTGATTACTCGATCGGTTGAGGATTATTTGTAGAATTATACCTCTGAGTGAGATTTGTTATAGCTGAGTCCCTTGCCGGGACGGTAGAATCCTTGTTGAATATTTCTGTGCATTTGAGGTTTCTATTTGTTGAATTTTCCTGTCAACTTGTTGATTTTATACATGTTACGCACGAGAGGACATTCTGTGCCGAGTGATTGTGAGGTTATGCACGAGGGGACATTCCGTGCCGAGTGATTATTTATTTATGCACGAGGGGACATTCTGTGCCGAGTGATTATTTATTTATGCACGAGGAAACATTCCGTGCCAAGTGATTATTTATTTACGCACGAGAGGACATTCCGTGTTGAGTGATTATTTATTTACGCACGAGGGGACATTCCATGTTGAGTGATTGTGAGGTTATGCACGAGGGGACATTCCGTGCCGAGTGATTATTTATTTATGCACGAGGGGACATTTTATGCTGAGCGATTGTGAGGTTATGCACGAGGGGACATTCCGTGCCGAGTGATTATTTATTTATGCACGAGGGGACATTTTATGCTGAGCGATTGTGAGGTTATGCACGAGGGGACATGCCGTGTCGTTTCTGTTTATTTACTTGTTCAGAGCTGTTATTCCTGCTGTTAATTCTGCATTCCAATTGTTATCCTATTCTGTTGTTTCAGCTAGTTATTGCCCTTTGTCCCCAACGTGTTCTCCCCCGTTGTTGTATTTACTTGATTATTTCATGTCATTATTTCCTATATACTATTTAATTGTACAAGTGTTATGTGTGGTCGTGTCCTAGCCTCGTCACTACCTCGCCGAGGTTAGGCTCGGCACTTACTCGGTACATGTGGTTAGTTGTACTGATGCTACACCTGTACTTCTTTATGTTGTGCAGATTACGGAGCCGGACCTAGTGAACATTGAGCGAGGGAGGATCCTTTAGTCCACGACGACACCGAGGTAGTCCTGCAGGCCTTGGCGTCACCATCTATTCTTTCCTTCTGTCTTATTTTGTATTTCTAGACAGCTACACTTGTTTATTTTAGACTCGTATTTTTAGTAAATCTTAAATTGTCCGTGAAATTGTGACACCGGTTCTGGGGGTATGTTTAAGGAAATTTCGTAAGATTTATTATTTAAGTTGTTGAATTTCTTATCTTCCGCATTCTTATTTCTATTTGTTCTTGTATTTCACTTTTTAAATGCTAAATAACAAAGGAATAAATTGTCACACCCCTTTTTTAAGAAAAAAAAACAAACCTCACTAAACCCTCTTAAATAAATAAAAAGATTTTGTGAAGTTCGAAAATGATTTTCAAAATTGAAAGTGATAAAAGATAGTGTTCAAAAGAATTAACTCAGAGTCTCCGCCTGACTTTGGTTTCAGTGTGTCAGGTCACCGTTTTTAATATAATTTTTTCCTTTCAAAACACTTGGACTCCAAACTAAGTCTGCACTAGGGATTCAGGTAAAGGGTTCATTTCACTCAGGGAGAAGGTGTTAGGCATCCCCGAGTCCCGTAAAAGTAACGGTTGCGTACTCGATCTAGTTAGCTTTAAAATATATTCTAATTGAGGCAAAAACACATAAAAATAAAATAAACACACAAGAGGCTCGAGGTCGTCCCCACCTAATAAAATAAAAATAAGAGAAACATTAAAAATAAGAAGAAGGAAAAACATAAAAATACCAATATTCTATTCTATGCTTCCTTACATGTTCCATCATTGGTCTTCAAATACAAATACTTCGGGGCATACCCCGGATAGAATATATATACAAACTCTTCGGGCATTCCTTTGATAAAACCATAATAAATTAAAAGGGAACGACTTCTCACCTCGAGTAAAAACAAAATAAAAAGAACCTAAGGTTTGCCTACCCAAGTAGCCGGCCTAAATATGCTTCTAACGGTTCGATCAATTAAAAGAGCAATAAAATATATTAATTTACTTTTAACTTTCAATCCAATACACCGGCCAAATACTTGTTTTACTATCTAAGTCGTCACCCAATTCAATTAATAAATTAATTTAACTCTAGAATCACCACAAATGGAGCATCAAACAGTAGAAGTCATTGAAACGGAGCACTGAAATATTGGCATTCACCAAAAGCAAAGCAACAAAATGATAAAACAATATAAACACAATATTAAGCAAAATAGCATAAAAAGGAAGAAATAAACCTCGAAACGATAGAACCTTGTCGGACGACACCCGAACCTCGACAGAGTTGCGAATCTGCCCAGAAAACCTCAGACTACGACCTTCGACAAGCTCGGAGCTCGCCGGAAATTGGAATCAAATGCAACCTCGGGCGACCTCGAATAGATCTGAAATCTGACTTGAATGACTGCTCCAACTGGAAGACGAGCTCCAAACACCCCTAGCGAATTTTCGGCGAAGAACTAGAAAATTCCGAAAAATGAAAAAGTTGAAAATCAAACAAACAGATCCCACGAATCCGTTTTTCTATGATTTCTCTTTATGTGCATGTCTGTTTGGTCTCACTTGGGCTGCTGAAGAAAATTGCTAATTCCTGGGGGTGGGGGAGAAGGGCTGGCAGGCGATTGGTTGAAGGATGAGTGAGGTGGTTGTTAGGCTGGTCGGAGATGGTGGGTGTGAGTGGTTAGGGGCGGCTGGTATGGTTAGAGACGAGGAGATGGCCGCTGGTAACGGTGAGGGAGTTGTTTTTTTTCTTTTTTTCTAGAAGAAAGGTGCTAGCCTTTTTTTTGTTTTTGCCCAGAGGGGTCTGTTGGTGTGACGATTGCTGTAGATATGCTCAAGGTTGTTTGTTGGGGTGTTTTTTTGTTAGGAAAGAAGAAGATAGGTATTAGGATTTTTAGGGTAGTGGGTATGGGCTTAAGGCTATTTGGGCCAAGGGGTTAGTGTGCAAGGTCTAAATTGGGCTAAAAAGTATAATATATTTATAAAATATAGGAATCACTCTTACTCAATTAAAAGTGAAATTATTTTTGTATGTTTTCTAATTTTTGTGATAAAATTAAGTAAAAGAGTTAAAACTAGTTAAAATAACGATATTAGGCCTAAACTAAATATTTAAACGCTAAAAAGTATAGAATCTCGGAGAGGGTCAAAAATTACATGTCTACAGTTGTCCCTCTTTGACTGGAAACGCGAAGAGTTTTTCAGACAAAGAACGACTAGACAGGTTTTTTGACTCGACCCTTATTAAGAGAGACCTAAAACTAAAAAAAAAAAGAATGTGACCGAGCCATGATATCTGAGATGCCTACATATCCTTGGCTATAAAGGAATCAGGTCACGTGTAGTTCAAAAGTAGAGAGAGTGATGGAGTATACCGAGGTGGAGAGCCGATTGAGGTTCCGTTCCGTCGAGGTTCCGTCCACGACCCTGTTATTACATCAAAATCAAAAATTAAAAAAAATTAAAAAGACTAACTAAGCCTGTCAACTATGAGTTATAAGATTCCTATCTATAAGTGATGTTTTAGACGTCAATACTACAAAATATTATAAGTTAATTGTGCAGTATCTAATTTTCGAGTGCTGTCTAATAAGAAGAACCTGGTTCTTCTTGGTGTACTACGTACTACTATTTGCGGAATAATAAAGCAGTAAAGTAAAGACACAGATATTTTTACGTGGAAAACACGTAGCTCAAAAGGTGAAAAAATCACGACCTACTCATCAGTAGGATTTGCTCAAACACTTCACTAAAAACTCTGAGCCAAATGGACTTACAAAATAAACTATTTTGTAATCCTAGGACTAACTCTAATCCTCTTTGTATCAACTAGTATCTAGCTAATTTCTACAGACGTCAAGTTAACTCTAACTTGAACAGTGTATACCTATTGCAATTTGCTTCTAAGAAAGCTGAAAAGATATAATGTTAAAACTCCTACTACACCCAACTAGACTCAATGATAAATGAATGGAACTGTTTCTTCTAGGTGAACTGTAGTCTTTGCACAATACTTCTGCTTGCAAATAACCTGGGAATTTTGCTTACAGAACTTAATTCAATTTATCCCTTAGTGCGTCTTTTTTGTGTCGTCCATTTTAGCAGTAATACTTTGAGTATTTATAAAGTCAGTTGTTGAGTTTTGGTCCGATTCTACCTGGGAGAACAAGTTCTTATCAAACTCAACTTCCTTCCTTTGTTTTTGTCCTTGTTGAATTCAACTTCTTTCATCTACATCAGTTTGCAATCTTTTCATATTAGGAGACATCCTCTTAATTCTTTGATACTCAGCAATCACTGATATCTCCTATACTTGTACGATTCTTGTGCCAACTGCTCCGTTCAGGTGTGTATGATTTGATGGACCTGGTTCATCTTGTCAACATTTGTCAATCTTCAAAACTCATTCAGTGACATGGGCCAACAATAAGTCTTCTGAAGCTTGATCTTGAGTCTTGAATGGTCTTCATACATACGTTAGATTTGAACCTTGGCGCTTGCTAGCTGCAGGTGCTAGTTCATTCTTCTTCAACTCTTCGCATCATGACGGGACATGCAAAACTCGTGACTCAGTCCTGTCTTGAGCAATCCATATCTTATCTCATCTCCTACATTTTGGATACTTCTTCTTTTTTTCATTTTTTTTCCTTCTTTTATTCTGAATTAAGACTATTTTTGTTGGTCATCTATTGTCAACTCGCATTCTTGCCGCGAGCTTCTACTACTTCTAACCTGAATCAAATTCTGAAATGACTTCCCTCGTTCTTTTGGTGGGCGCCTGCTAATAACTTGAACTTTGAAATAACTCTAAAATGAATTCCCTCTTTCTCCAGGTGGGTGCCTGCAATCAAAACAACAAAACAAACAAAATTTTCTGCCCTAGTTTGCACTCGGGAGATTTGTGAGTTATTAGAAAAATTGTAAACCACTTATGTTATTGATGCAATGATAAGAGTAAACTCAAGACTTGACTAGGATGTGCGTCTCCTGTGAGCAAAATCAAGAATGTTTGACTAGCAAGTGTGTCTGCTAAGAGTAAAACCTGAAAGGACCCGAACTAGGAAGTGCGTCTCCTGGGGTAAAATTTCAATTTAGGAAGTGCATATCATAAGAATGAACTTAAATTAACCAAACTAGAAAGTGTGTCTCCTAGGGATGAAATCTCAATTTAGGAAGTGCTTCTCCTAAACAAAATATGACTTGAAAGACCCAGACTAGGAATTGTGTCTCCTAGGGGTAAACTTCAATGACTCAAACTAGGAAACGTGTCTCTTAGGAACAAACACATAACCTGAATGACCCGGACTAGGAAGTGCGTCTCCTAGGGGTGAAACTTAAATGAATCACACTAGGAAGTGCGTCTCCTAGGAATGAACTTAAATTAACCAAACTAGGAAGTGTGTCTCCTAAGAATGAACTTAAATGACTCACACTAGGAAGTGCGTCTCCTAGGAATGAACTTAAATTAACCAAACTAGGAAGTGTGTCTCCTAGAGATGAAATCTCAATTTAGGAAGTGTGTCTCCTAAACGAATATGATTTGAAATACCCAGACTATGAAATGCGTCTCCTAAGGGCGAAACTCCAGTGACTCAAACTAGGAAGTGCGTCTCGTGGGAACAAAAACATAACCTGAATGACCCAGACTAGGAAATGCGTCTCCTACGGGCGAAACTTAAATGACTCACACTAGGAAGTGTGTCTCCTAAGAATGAACTTAAATGACTCAAAACTAGGAAGTGCGTCTCCTAGGGGTAAAATCATAATTTAGGAACTGTGTCTCCTAAAACAAGAACATAACTGAAAGACCCAGACTTCGGGCGGGCTCCTTAAATTTGAAATGACTACCCTCATTCTCCAGGTGGGCGCCTGATGACTTAAATTGAAATGAATTCCCTTGTTCTCCAGGTGGGCGCATGATGACTTAACTTGAAATGAATTCCCTCATTCTCCAGGTGGTGCCTGATGACTTAACTTGAAATGTATTCCCTCGTTCTCTGGGTGGGCGCCTGATGACTTAACTTGAAATGTATTCCCTCGTTCTCCAAGTGGGCGCCTGATGACATAACTTGAAATGTATTCCCTTATTCTCCAGGTGAGTGCATGATGACATAACTTGAAATGAATTACATCATTTTCCAGGTGGGCGCCTGATGACATAACTTGAAATGAATTCCCTTGTTCTCCAGGTGGGAGCCTGATGACTTAACTTGAAATTAATTCCCTCGTTCTCCAGGTGGGCGCCTGATGTTAAAGACTTGAAATAAATTCCTCGTTATCCAGGTGGGCGCCTGATGCTAAAGACTTGAAATAAATTCCTTCATTATCTAGGTAGGCGCCTGATGCTAAAGACTTGAAATGAATTCCCTCGTTTTCCAGGTGGGCGCCTGCAATCACAACAAAACAGACAAAACAAAGAAACTTTTCTGCCCCAGTCTATACCGGGAAAATTGGTGAATGTTAGCTGAATTTCATTTTTCCAGGGAGGTTCTAAAAACTTAAATCAAATCACATTATCCAGGAGGGTCCTGAGAATTTAAAACCTAAATCCCATTATCCAGGAGGGTACTAAGATCTTGAAAACTAAATCCCATTATCCAGGAGGGTCCTGAAAACTTGAAAACTAAATCTCATTATCCAGGAGGGTCCTGAGAACTTAAAACTAGTCCCATTATCCAGGAGGGTCCTGAGAATTTAAAATCTAAATCCCATTATCCAGGAGGGTCCTAAGATCTTGAAAACTAAATCACATTATCCAGGAGGGTCCTGAAAACTTGAAAACTAAATCCCATTATCCAGGAGGGTCCTGAGAACTTAAAACTAGTCCCATTATCAAGGAGGGTCCTGAGAATTTAAAATCTAAATCCCATTATCTAGGAGGGTCCTGAGATCTTGAAAATTAAATCCCATTATCCAGGATGGTCATGAAAACTTGAAAACTAAATCCCATTATCCAGGAGGGTCCTGAGAATTTAAAATCTAAATCTCATTATCCAGGAGGGTCCTGAGATCTTGAAAACTAAATCTCATTATCCAAGAGGGTCCTGAAAACTTGAAAACCAAATCCCATTATCCATGAGGGTCCTGAGAAGCGAGAATGAACTTACCTGAGCCAGGCTCTCTTCCTGGAGGATCTCTGTAGTAAGAACAAAATTCCTTGCCCCTGAATCATGCTTTCCTCATGGAGGATCCCTATAAATCGAACAAACTTTCTTGCCCATGTTTCAGACAAATAAAATCTTGTTAGTTTGAAAATGTGGTGGTTAGTTTGTGGCATCACTGCTGAGTGTCTGCTTCTGCCACTACCATGCTTCATCCTGATTAGTTTTCTCGAGCCAGCAAGGGATTGTTTGACCTTTTAATCGATACTGGACCACAAAACCTCTAGATGACCTGAATCTCTTACATTCACTTGTCGCATGGTGTTTTCATTCTATAAGTTTTTGAATCTTTGTATTTTTTCAAAATTCAAGAATCACCTTATCACTTGAACTTCAATTACCACCATACTGCTTATTCCGAATCATGTCACTTGTGATATGCTTGGCCGAACTCCGCTTTGTGCAATTTAAAAGTTGGAAGTAGGCTTTGCAGTCCTTTTCTGCTTGTTCAACAAGGGCTCACTCGAAAGAGACTCATAAAGATAGACTCAAAGAGCACAATGAAGTGATTTTTGGCAAAAGGAACAAAGAAAAATTTTGAACAAAGATGACCATGTGAAGAAGAATGGAGAAAATAAAAAGTCTTATCTGAGTGAAGCAGCTGGCTCCAATGATCATGACATGCATTTTGGATTGATCAGCCTAATCCGTCTAACCAATCATATTTTCAGTTCTTGTCGTGTCTTCATACTTCAAAAACGATCTTTCAATGATCCAATTTCTTTGAAAGTCACAAGCCTCATTCAACTTGTAGTGCCCCAAAAGTTTTTCACCAACAAGATTTTCTCATTTTTTCAGCTCTCAACTCACCATCGTCTTATGGTGCCCGCGAGGGTTTTCACCAATAAGACTCTCTCATTTTTAATTTTCTCTCAGCTCACCAACACTTTACGGTGCCCGTGAGAGTTTTCACCGATAAGACTCTCTAATTCTTAATTTTCTCTCAGCTCACCATCGCCTTACGGTGCCCGTGAGGGTTTTCACCAATAAGACTCTCTCATTTTAGATTTTCTCTCAGCTCAACATGAACATAGTGTTACCCATGATGTAAATCATACCTCTATCTCGCCTGACTTGGCATCCTCACAGATTGATCGGAAGGTCTTTCTTTGGACCTTAATGTAGGCTTTCGGGCAGGGTTAGAAAATAAAGGGTATGAAGGCTCAAAATGACTTAAGATGACAGGGTTCAAAATTACAACTTTTGGAATCAGATTTTTTGCAAAATTAAAACTTCTGCCCCAGTTTCTTGGAGTCTGGGGAATTCTTTTTATTTTATTTTATACTTTTTTGGATTTTTGTTTTGATGGGACCGAACCTTAGAGTAAGGCCGCCTACGTATCCTTAACAGAAACCAGGTCGAACGTAGTTCCAACATCTGACCTAACTTTTTTCATCTTTCTTTCTTTTTCGCTCTTTTTCCTTTTTCTGTTATTTTCTTTTCTTCTTTTTCTTTTTTTTTCACTCCATATCTTTCCTTCCTTTTTTTTTCTATTTTCTGATTTCAAAAGAGGGGTATGAAAGAAAAATAAATTAAGGCTCAACAGAGGTAGCAAAGGATGAAAGTGTTTGGGTATCAGAACAAAATGCCTTCGTCATTTCAACTTTAAACATGCCAAGTACAAATACAATTGAAGATAGGCAAAGAATTCATACATGGTACCGCTTGATTGCATCAAAATTGATAGCCATATCTACACATTTTTCTTCTATGTTTGTTAAATACAAAGCACCATTGGACAACACTCTTGTCACAATGAACGGCCCATGCCAGTTTGTGGCGAACTTGACTTTAGCTTCAGCTTGATGTGGAAGAAAGTATTGCAACACTGACTAATATACCTCAAATTTTTTGAGAGACATTCCCTTGTTGTATGCTCTTATCAACCTATTGATTTCCTCCCAGGCCCTTTTTCGCAGGGGCGACCATTTTCTCGCGGGTGCGAGACCGCACCTGCGGTCCCAAGGTCACAGGTGCGGAACCCCTGTAGGCAGCCTCATTTAAATGCCCAAAATTACGGAATTTCTTCATTCTCAACCATTTTACCTCCATTAGAGAGTTCTAGCAGCTTCAAGAACCCGCTCTTGACCCAAATTCAGTAGAGGTAAGTAAATTCTTTTCATTTATCTAGTTTCATGCATGAATTAACAAACAAATCAACTACTAATTCTTGGAAAACCCTAGGTTTTGGGTTGTAAATGGGATTTTTGGAGAATTAATGAATTACCCCTTTTGAGCCATTGAATTCTTAAATAAATTATATAATTTTTCTCCTTAGGCTTCGGGTAATCTATTCCTCCAAGTATTTTCGAAATCCGAACGCGTGGGCCCGGGGTCGAAATTTCAAGAATCGTCAAGAATGTTAAATCTTTAGGAATTCATGCTAATTCTTCTTCTTGAACCTTAAATTGATTCAATTACATCATGTTTGGATAGTTGTGAGCCGCCAGGAGTAGTTTCGGAGTTCGGGGGCATCTTTTGATCCGGTCCTTGGTCCGAGGAGTGCTTTTATCGAGGTGAGTCTCCTTTCTAACCTCGTAAGAGGGAAATTGTCCCTCTAGGTAACCTTGCTTGCTATGTGATCTTGTCTGGGGGCTACGTACGCACCAAGTGATGAGAGTCCGTACGTAGTGGCTATTACTGCTCCGTCCGGGTAGTTAGGACACAACATGTTCATTATTTTTCCCTGTTGTAGCCTAAATGTGACTTGTATTCTTGTGTGATGGGTATTGTTGTCTTTGAACGTCGTGATACCTGGCTTGATTTGAGTGTGATAAGAGTAATCACAGGAAGGGATCGGGTCGTATGCCACGGCAAAGTGAAGATTGATCATATTATGGAATCGGGTCGTACGCTACGGCAGAGTAAAGATTGATTATCTTATGGGATCGGGCCGTACGGCACGACAAAGTGATGATTGATTATGTTATAGGATCGGTCCATACGCCACGGCAGAGTGATGAGAGAGTATATTATAGGATCGGGCCGTACGTCACGACGAAGATTACAGGATGGGATCGGGCCGTACGACACGGCGCATACCAACCGCGGTGGATTTTGGATTGTTAATTGATGTCTAATATCGATGTACTTGGTTATTTGCCTTACATGCCTACTGTTTTCCTTACATCTTGCTTACTTTATTACTGTTGGACCTTAGTGAGTATCGAGTCGACTTCTCATTACTACTTCTTCGAGATTAGGCGGGATACTCACTGGGTACGTATTTATGTATGTACTCATGCTGCACTTTCTTTTCTTCTGTACTTGACTGTACAAGTCCAGAGGTTGGTACGTCTGATTATCAGTCCGGTGCTAGATACTGACCGGGGTTGGTTATACTTCATGGCGAGCTTCTCTTCCTGGCGATTCCTGGAAGCACCCTGGAGTTTCCTTTTGTTATTTTCCCCATCTATTTCATTCAGACTATGGGATTGTATATATTTATGTATTCTGGTGTATTCTGATAGTTGCCCGCGACACTCGTAACACTTGTTCATGGCACACACGTGCGTACATTTTGGGTTTTTGGGATGCATTTTCATACACATGCTTATCTTTTGACTCACGTATCAGATGTCTTATTTTCATGTCACTAGATAATATCATGTAGATAAATGCTTAAAACTGGTAAAAGTTGGATTCATTAATCACGTGGGAAGGGTAACACTTAGTAGAATTTATGTTGGCTTGCCTAACCCTGTTGTTGGGCACCATCACGACCCGTGTGGGAAATTGGGTCGTGACAACATGGTATCACAGCCCTAGGTTCACGTAAGTCTCAAGAGTCCCGGGCAAACCCAGTAGAGTCTTGCGGTCGGTACTGAGACGTCTGTGCTTATCTTCAGGAGGCTACAGGATGTTAGGAAACCTCTACTTGTTCTTACTATATCGTGCAGTCTATGATTTACTAAATTTATGATTCTATTCTCTCACAGATGGTGAGGGCGCGTGCATCTCATGTGCCTGATCCGGGAGAGGGTGTCGCCCCCGCCGCTCGAGGTTGTGGTAGGTTCAAGGGTAGAGCACCTGCCCATGGTAGGGGACGAGGGCGTCCCAGAGCTATACCAGACCCGCCACGAGAGGAACCTATATTAGAGGAGCAGGATGAGGTGCCCCCAGCAGACCCGGCACCCATAGACTTAATGACGGTGCCGAGCTTTCAGGCAGCCATGGGCCGTATGATGAGGTTCATGGACACCATGTCCCAGGCTGGTTTATTTCCAGCAGACCCTGTCACTTCACAGGCGGGAGGGGGCCCCAGACCCCTACTTCCCAGGCCAGGTCCGACAGCAGCATTACATCCCACCCCGGGTACACTGCCCGTGGATGATGCCCAGCCTGCAGCAGCAGCATCAGAGCCTAGACCAGTTGTGGGTGTTGACCAACATAAGATGTTAGACTAGCGTCCCATGGGGTGGATTTCACTGCATTCCAGTTAGAGGGAAGAGCTTGCAGGTGGTGGCAGTCTTATATTCTCAAAAGGCCATCCAATTCTCCTACTGTCACTTCGGAGCAGTTCACACAGATGTTCTTGGATAGATATATTCCACCCTCTGAGAGGGAAAGGCTAAGGGGTCAGTTTGAGCGGTTGGAGCAGGGGTAGATGTCTGTGACGGATTACGAGGCCAGATTTTCAGAGCTGTCACGCCATGCTCTTATGATATTACCCACCGATGCTGAGAGAGTTCGGAGGTTTGTAGCAGGGTTGCATCCATGTATTAGGTCCACCATGGCTTGAGTGGTGGAGATGGGTACCCCGTACCAGCTTGTGGTCGAGATAGCTAGACGAATTGAGGGATACCGGATGAGGAGCAGGGAGCAGGGTCAGCAGGACAAGAGGCCAAGGTTCACGGGTGATTTCAGAGGTGCTCCAGCTAGGGGCAGGGGTCCGATGGGAGATAGTCAGTTCAGCAGGCCTACCTATTCAGCACCACCATTGCCTCCTAGGGTTGTTCCAGCCAGGCCCCATTTTAGTGCCATGCCAGAGCGCTCCTATCATCCTCCAGCTTTCCAGAGTGCACCCAACAGTTATTATAGCCATCAGAGATCCTCCGGTTCTTATCTCAATGCTTTACTGAGGATTCACATCGCTCTTCAACTATTCGGGGTTCCTCCTCTTCAGGGCAGCGAGTAGTAGTGTCAGGGGGTTGCTTCGAGTGTGGGAACCTAGGCCACACATGGAGGTTTTGTCCCAGGTACCGGGGCAAGGCCGTACAGCAGAGTCACCAGCCCGCGGTTTCAACACCAGTAGTTCAACTGCCTAGAGGTGGAGATCAGGTTGGCAGGGGCCGTCCTAGAGGGGGAGGCCAGTCCGGATGGGGTCAGTCAGTTCCAGCTCGTTTTGGGGGAGCTCAGCCTTCAGGTGGTCCGTCTAGGTTTTATGCCTTTCCGGCCAGATCAGATGCAGTGGCCTCAGAAGCTGTGATTAAAGGTATTATTTCGGTCTGTGACAAAGAGGCTTCAGTGCTATTTGATCCAGGGTCTACATATTCATATGTTTGAGCAATATTTGCCCATTCTCTGTATGTTATTAGTGAGTCTTTGGGTTCTCCCTTGTATGTATCCACTCCTGTGGGTGACTCTGTAGTGGTAGACCGGGTCTACCGGTCTTGTGTGATTACTTTCTGTTGCTTGATATGGTTGATTTAGAGGTCATCTTGGGCATGGATTGGCTATCCCCTCATCATGTTGTCTTAGATTGCCATGCCAAGATAGTTACACTAGCCATGCCTGAGTTATCAAGGTTGGAATGGAAGGGTTCTTCAGTTAGTTCCTTCAGCCGGGTCATTGGGTTTCTCGGCCTGGTATCCTGCACCTCGCGTTCATTTCCTTCATGAAAGCTCGACATATGGTAGAGAAAGGGTGTCTGTCTTATCTTGATTACATGTGGGAAACCACCGTTGAGTCTCCTACCATCGATTCAGTGTTTGTTGTTCGAGAGTTCCCAGATTGTTTTTCCTTCAGACCTTCCAGGCATGCCTCCAGATCGAGATATAGATTTCTGCATTTATTTAGCTCCAGATACTCAGCCTATGTCTATCCCTCCTTATCGTATGGCTCCTAAAGAGCTAAAGGAGTTGAAGGAGCAGCTTGAGGAGTTGTTGTCCAAGGGATTTATCAGGCCAAGTGTGTCGCCGTGGGGTGCTCCAGTCTTATTTGTGAAAAAGAAGGATGGGTCTATGCGGATGTGTATTGACTACCGCCAGTTGAATAAGGTGACCATCAGAACAAGTATCCTCTGCCGCGCATTGATGACTTATTTGATCAGCTACAGGATGCTTGTGTGTTCTCTAAGATTGATTTGAGGTCAGGCTATCACCAGTTGAAGATTCGGGCTTCCGATGTTCCGAAAACTGCATTTCGCACTAGATACGGGCATTATGAGTTCTTAATGATGTCCTTTGGCTTTACTAATGCCCTAGCATCATTTATGGACTTGATGAATAGGGTATTCAGGTTGTATATCGACTCCTTCGTTATTGTTTTCATTGATGATATATTGATCTACTCACGCAGCCTGGGTGAGCACGAGCAGCATTTGAGGGTAGTGCTTCAGACCTTGCGAGAACAGAAGCTATATGCTAAGTTCTCCAAGTGTGAGTTCTGTTGGAGTCTGTGGCATTCTTGGGGCATGTGGTGTCCGGTGAGGGTATCAAGGTTGATCCGCAGAAGATTGGGGCAGTTCAGAGTTGGCCACGTCCTACTTCAACTTCAGAGATCAGGAGTTTTCTGGGTTTAGCAGGTTACTACTGTCGATTCGTGGAGGGATTCTCTTCTATTGTCGCTCCATTGAAGAGATTGACTCAGAAGAATGCTCCATTTCAGTGGTCCGGTGATTGTGAGGCGAGCTTCTAGAAGCTCAAATCAACATTGACTTCAGCACCAGTTCTTTCATTGCCTTCTGAGTCAGGGGTATATACAGTGTATTGGGATGCTTCACGCGTCTGGTTAGGATGTGTGTTGATGCAGGATGGAAAGGTTATTTCTTATGCTTCGCGACAACTGAAGGTTCATGAAAAGAATTATCCGGTGCACGATTTGGAGTTGGCGGCGATTGTTCATGCTTTGAAGATATGGCGGCATTATTTGTACGGTGTATCTTGTGAGGTCTATACTGACCACCGTAGCTTGAAATACTTGCTTAAGCAGAGGGACCTTAATTTGAGGCACCGAAAATGGCTTAAGTTGTTAAAAGACTATGATCTTACTATTCTATATCATTCGGGCAAGGCGAATGTAGTAGCGGATGCTTTGAGCAGGCGGGCAGCAAGTATGGGCAGTTTGGCCTACATTACGGCTGAGGAGAGACCTTTAGCCTTGGATATTCAGTCCCTGGCCAATCGGTTGGTGAGATTGGACCTTTTAGAGCCTCGACGAGTCTTAGCTCATGTGGTTGCTCAGTCTTCATTATTAGGAGAGATTAAAGCTCGACAGTTTGATGACCCATGTTTGGCACAGCTTCGGGATACCGTGGTCCAGGGCAGGGCCAAGGATGTTACCTTGGGCGAGGATGGTGTTCTGAGACTCCAGGGCAGGTTGTGTGTTCCTGACATTGATGGCCTGAGGGAGAGGATTCTAGCAGAGGTGCACAATTCTCGGTATTTTATTCATCTAGGGGCGACGAAGATGTATCGTGATATACGGCAGCATTACTGGTGGAGGCGGATGAAGAAGGATATTGTGCAGTATGTAGCTCGGTGCCTTAATTCTCAGCAAGTCAAGTACGAGCATCAGAGGCCAGGAGGCCTACTTCAGCAGATGCCCGTTCCTGAGTGGAAGTGGGAGACATTTCATTCCTGTGGCTACTACTAGCACTACAGAGAGGCTGGCTCAGATTTACCTTCGAGAGATAGTCCGGTTGCATGGTGTGCCAGTGTCTATTATTTCAGATCGGGGTCCTCAGTTCACTTCGCACTTCTGGCAAGCTTTGCACAGCGAGACGAGTACTCGGATAGAACTCAGTTCAGCCTTTCACCCTCAGACTGATGGCCAATCAGAGCGTACAACTCAGATTCTGGAGGATATGCTCAGGGCTTGCATGATTGATTTCGAGGGTCAGTGGGACCAGTTCCTACCTTTGGCGGAGTTTGCATACAATAATAGTTATCATTCCAGCATCGAGATGGCTCCATTTGAGGCTTTATATGGTCGGCGATGCCGTTCTCCGATTGGGTGGTTTAAGCCTGGTGAGGCCAAGTTATACGGTACAGATCTGGTCAGAGATGCCTTGGAAAAGGTAAAGATTATTCAGGAGAGGCTCTATACAGCATAGTCTAGCCAGAAGAGCTACGCAGATCAACGGGCACGTGATGTATCATTCATGGAGGGAGATAAGGTTATGTTGAAGGTTTCGCCGATGAAGGGCATTATGAGATTCGGGAAGAAGGGCAAGCTGATCCCCAGGTTTATAGGTCCTTTTGAGGTGTTGAAGCGGGTTGGAGAGGTTTCTTATGAGCTTGCCCTGCCTCCAGCCTTATCAGGATTTCACCCAGTTTTTCATGTTTCCATGCTTCGGAGGTATCGTGCCGACTTCTCGCACGTGGTTGATTTCAGCACTATTCAGTTAGATGAGAAGTTAGGCTACGAGGAGGAGACAGTGGCTATTGTTGATAGGCAGGACCGTCAGTTGAGGTCTAAGTCAGTTTCTGCAGTGAAGGTCCAGTGGAGGGGCCAACTAGTTGAGGAGGCAACCTGGGAGTCCGAGGAGGACATGCGGAGCAGATATCCACACTTATTCAGCACTTCAGGTATGATTCTAGACCCGTTCGAGGACGAATGTTTGTTTAAGAGGTGGAGAATGTAACGACCCAGCCGGTCGTTTTGTTTATTAGGATCCCGTTTCCCTGAATGAAACCTTCCTTAGCGGATATTCATGCTTTATGACTCGCGGGAGCGGGTGGTTCGGGATTTGAGAATGATTTGGATGGCTAAGGAACACTTGGTTCCTTAAGGTTGGCCTATTTGGCCAAGTTTGACTTCGGTCAACATCTCGAGTAAACTACCTCGGAATTGAGTTATGACAGCTCCAATAGCTCCGTATGTTGATTTCGGACTTGGGCGTATGTTCGGCTCGGGTTTCTGATGACCCGGGAGCATTTCGGCGCCCGAAATGGAAATCAGGACTTCCTTCGACTTGAAATTTGGTTTGGGATGTGATTTTGTGCTATCGAGGTCCGAGTGGAATTTCAGGACCGGGAACAGTTCCGCATAGTCATTCATGACTTGTATGTAAAATTTGAAGTCATTCCGAGTAGTATAGGCCCGTTCGGCGCGATGAGGTGAATTCTAGAATTTCTTAAGTTCTTATTTGATCCAAGGGGTTTTGGAGGGTGATTTTGAATTTTAGCGATGTTATGAGTGATCCGTAGGCTCGAGAAAGTTAGTCTTATGATTTGGGACTTGTTGGTATATTTTGACGGGGGCTTGGGTGGGCCCAGGTGCCTCCCGGACTCCGCACGAGTCCAAAAACCAGCAAAAATCACTGCTGGTGCACAACAGCTGGTGTGATCGCTGGTGCGGACTTCCCCTTCGCAGGTGCGACCCCCATCGCAGGCGTGACCAATCTTCTGTAGGAGCGGGACCAATGGTGCGGCTCCCGACTCCGTAGGTGCGAGCCTAGGGTCCCAGGACCTTTTCCGCAAGGGTGACAAATTTCTCGCGGGTGCGAGACCGCACCTGCGGTCCCAAGGTCACTGGTGCGGAACCCCTGTAGGCAGCCTCATTTAAATGCCCAAAATTACGGAATTTCTTCATTTCTCAACCATTTCACCTCCATTAGAGAGTTCTAGGAGCTTCAAGAACCTGCTCTTGACCCAAATTAGGTAGAGGTAAGTAAATTCTTTTCATTTATCTAGTTTCATGCATGAATTAACAGAGAAATCAACTACTAATTCTTGGAAAAACCTAGGTTTTGGGTTGTAAATGGGATTTTTGGAAAATTAGTGAATTACCCCTTTTGAGCCATTGAATTCTTAAATAAATTATATAATTTCGCTCCTTAGGCTTCGGGTAATCTATTCCTCCAAGAATTTTCGAAATCCGAACGTGTGGGCCCGGGGTCGAAATTTCAAGAATCGTCAAGAATGTTAAATCTTTAGGAATTATTGCTAATTCTTCTTCTTGAACCTTAAATTGATTCAATTACATCATGTTTGGCTAGTTGTGAGCCGTCAGGAGTAGTTTCGGAGTTCGGGCGCATCTTTTGATCCGGTCCTTGGTCCGAGGAGTGCTTTTATCGAGGTGAGTCTCCTTTCTAACCTCGTAAGAGGAAATTGTCCCTCTAGGTAACCTTGCTTGCTATGTGATCTTGTCTGGGGGCTACGTACACACCAAGTGACGAGAGTCCGTACGTAGTGGTTATTACTGCTCTGTCCAGGTAGTTAGGACACATCATGTTCGTTGTTTTTCCATGTTATAGCCTAAATGTGACTTGTATTTTTGTGCCATGGGTATTGTTGTCTTTGAACGTCGTGATACCTAGCTTGATTTGAGTGTGATAAGAGTAATCACAGGAAGGGATCGAGCCATATGCCACGGTAGAGTGAAGATTGATTATATTATGGGATCGGGACGTACGCCACGACAGAGTGAAGATTGATCATATTATGGGATCGGGTCGTACGCCACGGCAGAGTAAAGATTGATTAAGTTATGGGATCGGGTCGTACGCCATGGCAAAGTGATGATTGATTATACTATGGGATCGGGCCGTATGCCACAGCAGAGTGATGTGAGAGTATATTATGGGATCGGGTCGTACGCCACGACGAGGATTACAGGATGGGATCGTGCCGTATGCCACAGTGGATACTAACCGTGGTGGATTTTGGATTGTTATTTGATGTCTAATATCGATGCACTTGGTTATTTTCCTTACATGCCTACTGTTTTCCTTACATCTTGCTTACTTTATTACTGTTGGACCTTAGTGAGTAGCGAGTCGACTTCTCGTCACTACTTCTTCAAGATTAGGCGGGATACTCACTGGGTACATATTTATGTATGTACTCATGTTGCACTTTCTTTTCTTCTGTACTTGATTGTACAGGTCCGGAGGTTGGTACGTCTGATTATCAGTCCGGTGCTAGATACTGACCGGGGTTGGTTATACTTCACGGTGAGCTGCTCTTCCAGGCGATTCCTGGCAGCACCCTGGAGTTTCCTTTTGTTATTTTCCCCATCTATTTCATTCAGACTATGGGATTATATATATTTATGTATTCTAGTGTATTTTGATAGTTGCCCGCGACACTCGTGACACTAGTTCCTGGCACACACGTGCGTACATTTTGGGTTTTTGGGCTGCATTTTCATACACATGCTTATCTTTTGACTCACGTATTAGATGTCTTATTTTCATGTCACCGGATAATATCATGTAGATAAATGCTTAAAACTGGTAAAAGTTGGATTAATAATCACAAGGGAAGGGTAACATTTAGTAGAATTTATGTTGGCTTGCCTAACCCTGTTGTTGGGAGCCATCACGACCCGTGTGGGAAATTGGGTCGTGACATTTCTCATACTAGTTGCCTCAATTTCACTCAATTTAAGCTTCAGGTTATCTCAACATGTGTGAATCTTCACTTGTTTCCTCAAACGCATGTTTTATCATATTTAAAACTATGTTTCATTATTCCATGATTAGATTGGCTTTCAAGATCTGACTAAAACTCTGCATGCATGTCATGTCACTAGAATTGGCCCGAAATGAACTATATACAACAAAATCTCATTTGACCAAAGGATAGAAGGGTTTGAGCAACATCGAAACAAACCTAGATGACAAACTTAGAAACACAAAACTAACTTACAAGACTCCTAGAGATAAGCAAAAGAGGATAGAAGGGTTTGAATCACCAAAACAAACAAGATAAAATCTGGATTACGACCCCGAAATAACCAGATAGCAGAAAAGAAGTCAAAATTAACTGCCAAGACTCCTTCCCGACGAGGAAATGAGGTGCTTTCTAATTAATAAGCTCGAGATCTTAGCCGCTGAGTTGCGAATCAAAATTACTGGGACCTTCACCAACTTCAATCACATTGTCTTAACCAAGTTGTTCATTGACTCCTTTGAGGTGGTTTTGGGGGGTGGAGTGTGAAAAGGTTGAGGGGAGATATCAGTAGCAGTAGGAATCTCGATTTATGACTATGGCGGAATGGTGACAAGGCTTTCAGAGTAGTTAGTGGGAAATAATGGTAGGGACGCCCACTAATCCAGGCTTGGCATATTTTGGCCATGTGTCCTTTCAACCTTAGGACCTTTTTTTTCAACTCAAATTCTGATTCAACAATCCCCTTAGGCGGATCAACAACACTTGTGTCCCAGTCGTTGCCAGTCATGGCTACCTTGAAATTTGACCTTGTGTTGTACGGATGACTCGCCACAAACTAACCACCTTGCAATTTGACCTTGTGTTGTATGGATGACTCGCCACAAACTAACCACCTCCTGCTATGATAAGAATAAAAGTACCAAAGAGGAGCAAAACAAAGCCAACATGTTAACGTTAAGGCATTTATCATATAGAATTATCACATTGCGCGCAATGCACCTATCAACAATTAATGGTTCTAGAATGACTTCGAGGGTCACAAGATCATTTGACATCATCCCAATTATGTTTATTTCAATCTTCTCTTTTCTTTCTTTCTAGCACAGCTTGCTCATTTTCCTTCCTCTTTTCTTTCTAATTATCAGCGTTTTCTTTCTATCACCCCCCAGGTACCACAACTTCATTTCCCCTTTTTTTTCTTTCTTTTTTCATTTTTCTTTAAATTTTTAAGAAAATAATTTGATCGAACCTTATGTAGGTTGCCTACGTATCATGTTCCACATGAATCTGACCAAGCGTAGTTCTGGAAAATATGATGGATAAAATGAACTAAAAGAAAATCTTTTTGAATTTTCATTTATAATAATTTTTTTTTTGTTTTTTCGAATACAAATGGGAAGTACGTTAAACAAAAACTCGGCAAACTCTTACACCACCTAAAATACACAAACCCACTGGACAAGACAAGAAAGTAAAAGAAAACATGAAAACAGACTCAAAATTATAAAAACTCTCTTCAAGTTAGCTCCCAATGCGATGGCCCGAGGATATATGTTATACTCAAGCTTTTACAAATGGATTCAACCTGAATGAAAAAAATAAGATCAAATAGAGTTAGTTACTCAAGACAACAACACCTCCTATTGGACACATGCAAGACACAATTAAGTTGTTTTTGCAAAATGACCTATGTGGCCAAGGGTGGCTAAAAGTGCAAACCCAACAAAAGATGACCTCAAAGGCATGAAAATACCTCACTAAGACTTATATGACTTCAAACTCCCAACAATTATGACCCTAGAAAATACTTTGCAAAAATGACCGATGTGGCCAAAGAGATGCAAATTCAACAAGGACGAGCCTTAAAGTAATATGACACCTAGTTGTGGGCTCAAGATTCTAAGACATGGTCATTCAACCACTTTTGCAAATAACCTCATTTTGCAAGAAAAGTCAATGTGTCCAACAGTGGCTAGACATGCAAGATTTGGCTAGGACCCCGCGAAGCCAAGAACCTAAGACATGCTAGGAAGATCGGATCCTATGTGGGCTGCCTACATATCTCGCCCCGAAAGACGAGAATCAGGTAGGTGTAGTTCGGGAGGATTGGACATGGGAGAAAACTTAAGAAAATCGCAACTAATTTGGAAAAACTATATTTTATCCCTTTTTTTTTTTTTTGAAAAATCATGAAACCTGTAAAATCTTTTTGGATTTTCTTTTTCTCTCTTTTTTTGGTTTTTGAAAATGATGGAAAGTGCAAAATCTTTTTTGGATTTTCTTTTTCTCTTTTTTGATTTTTTGGAAAATTATGGGAAAGTGTAAGATCTTTTTGGATTTTTTATTTTTATATTTTTTCTTTTTCTTAAAAATATTGTGAAAGAAAAATATAACTGGGCCCCACTTGCTTCATTTTTCACCTTTCTTTCCAAAAAATTAGTCCGCTAAATGACCTTTCTACCCTCAAAGATGCAACATGTAGCACATAGGGATGATTGAATGTCCTTATGGTTCACGGGCCCATTTTTGATAAAATTTGGATAGGCCTATTACAAAGGGACACGGTGTCTGGGACCAAACCCTGCTAGGCATAAATGACATGATGGAAATAAGCATGACCTAAAAGCTGACCTAAGTTTGAGGGTTTACTAGACAAGGCAATTCGGTGCGACACGTGGTCGATGGCGGCTGCTCTAGATGTCCGCCCACTTCACGCTCCCATGCCACCACCCTAAAGACACGGGTGACTCAAAGAAAAGGCTGTGTATGCTCAAACGTACTCCGGAAGACTTGTTGTAGAAAGAAGACTCAGGGTTATGCAAATGATGCCAATTTATAAAGTAGTAACACATATAGGAAAAACTATAAACAAATAAGCAACTAGCAAATAAAAAAACAAAATAAACTCAATAAAAATCAAATAAAGCAAACCAAACAGATAAAAACCTTAACCGAATATCCTAACAAGCCAACAAGATCAAGTACTAGCTCGAACCTACAAGTCCCCAGCGAAGTCGCCAGAGATGTCACACCCCTTTTTTAAGAAAAAAAACAAACCTCACTAAACCCTTTTAAATTAATAAAAAGATTTTGTGAAGTTCGAAAAGAGTTTTCAAAATTGAAAGTGACAAAAGATAGTGTTCAAAAGGATTAACTCAGAGTCGCCACCTGACTTTGGTTTCGGTGTGTCAGGTCATCGTTTTTAAAATAATTTTTCCTTTCAAAACACTTGGACTCCAAACTAAGTCCGCACCAGAGATTCAGATAAGGGGGTTCATTTCGCTCGGGGAGAAGGTGTTAGGCATTCCCCGAGTCCCGTGAAAGTAACGGTTGCGTACTCAATCTAGTTGGCTTTAAAGTATATTCTAATTGAGGCAAAAACACACAAAAATGAAATAAACACACAAGAGGCTCGAGGTCGTCCCTGCCTAATAAAAGAAAAATAAGAGAAACATTAAAAATTAGAAGAAAAAAAAATACCAATATTCTATTCTATGCTTCCTCACATGTTCCATCGTTGGTCTTCAAATACAAATACTTCAGGGCATATCCCGAATAGAATATATATACAAATTCTTCGGGGCATTCCCCTGATAAAACCATAATAAACTAAAAGGGAACGACTTCTCACCTCAAGTAAAAATAAAATAAAAAGAACCTAAGGTTTGTCAACCCAAGTGTGGTCGGCCTAAACATGCTTTTCTAACGGTTCGATCAGTTAAAAGAGCAATAAAATATTTTAATTACCTTTTAACTTTCAATCCAATACCCCGGCCAAATACTTGTTTTACTATCTAAGTCGTCACCCAATTCAATTAATAAATTAATTTAACTCTACAATCACCACAAATGGAGCATCAAACAGTAGAAATCATTGAAACGGAGCACTGAAATATTGTCATTCACCAAAAGCAAAGCAACAACAAAATGATAAACACAATATAAACACAATATTAAGCAAAATAGCATAAAAAGGAAGAAATAAACCTCGAAACGATAGAACCTTGTCGGACGACACTCGAACCTCGACAGAGTTGCGAATCTGCCGGAAAACCTCAGACTACGACCTTCGACAAGCTCGGAACTCGCCGGAAATTGGAATCAAATGCGACCTCGGGCGACCTCGAATAGATCTGAAATCTGACTTGCATGACTGCTCCAACTGGAAGACGAGCTCCAAACACCCCTAGCTAATTTTCGGCGAAGAACTAGAAAATTCCGAAAAAAGAAAAAGTTGAAAATCAAACAAACAGATACCACGAATCCTTTTTCCTATGATTTCTCTTGATGTGCATGTCTGTTTGGTCTCACTTGGGCTGCTGAAGAAAATTGATAATTCCTAGGGTGGAGGAGAAGGGCTGGCCGGCGACTGGTTGAAGAATGAGTGAGGTGGTTATTAGGCTGGTCGGAGATGGTGGGTGTGAGTGATTAGGGGCAGCTGGTATAGTTGGAGTCTTGGAGACGGGGAGATGGTCGATGGTAATGGTGAGCGAGTTATTCTTTTTTTTTTTTTTTTTTTTTTTTTTTTTAAAAAAAAANTTTTTTTTTTTTTTTTTTTTTTTTTTTTTTTTTTTTTTTTTTTTTTTTTTTGTAGAAGAAAAGTGCTAGCCTTTTTTTTGTTTTGTCCAAAGGGGTCTGTTAGTGTGAGGATTGCTGTAGATATGCTCAAGGTTGTGTGTTAAGGTATATTTTGGTTAGGAAAGAATATATGTATTAGAATTTTTAGGGTTGTGGGTATGGGCTAAGGCTATTTGGGTCAAGGGGTTAATGTGCTAGGTCTAAATTGGGCTAAAAAAATATAATATATTTATAAAATATAGGAATCACTCTTAATTAATTAATATATACTATTAAAATAAAATTAGATATTAAAAGCGAAACTATTTTTGTATCTTTTCTAATTTTTGTGATAAAATTAAGTAAAAGAGTTAAAACTAGTTAAAATAATGATATTAGGCCTAAATTACATATTTAAACGCTAAAAAGTATAAAATCTCGGAGATGGTCAAAAATTACAGGTCTACATAAATCAGAATAGCCAGTAACATTAGCTTGTCTAGCGGATTCAATGTTAGACGTCATCACGGTCTGAAGGTGGGATCTCGGTCGTGACAAAAAATCAACCCAAAAGTCAATCCCGCAGCCCCTGATAAAATTTACGAAATCCGAGCCCGCACCTCAGAACCCGATAAAATTTATGAAATCCGAACATCAATTCCAATACGAGTTCAACCATACCAAAATTATCAAATTCTGATATCAATTCGTCCCTCAAATCGTCATTTTACATTTTGAGATATTTTTACAAAATTTCTCATTTTCCTCAACTCAAGCCAATGATAAAAATAAAGATGGAATCATGAAATACAGTAAATTCGGGTGAAAAACACTTACCCCAATTATTTGCTTGAAACCGATGAAAAATTGCTCAAATCCGATGTCTACAACTCAAGATATGATAAAGTGGCCAAACCCTCGATTTTGAAAAATATATTATATTGCCCAGTGATTTGTACATCGCGATCGCAAAGAAGAAACAAAATTGCCCAAAACATGTACTACGAGATCGCGAACTAACTTGTGTGATCATAAAGAAGAAGAAAATATCAGTGCCCGGGATGTGTTATGCGAACGCTGAACAAGGAATGTGAACACGATGAAGGACAACTCACACGTACGCGATCGCGAAACACTCCTTGCGAATGCAAAGAAGGAAATATGCCAGCTACAAGAACATGCTATGCGAACGCAGAAACATAAATCCTAACGCGAAGAAGAACCATGCGTAGTTCCCACAACACATCGCGATCGCGGCAGCATACACATGATTGCAGAGAGTACCTGGAGCATCAGAAAATCAGCAACTCTAAAACATGACGAAATGGCATGAAACCTATCTGAAACGCACTCGAGGCCTCCAGGACCTTGTCAAAACATACCAACAAGTTCGATAACATAATACGGGCCTACTCGAGGTCTCAAATCACATCAAACAACATTGAAACTACGAATCGCACCACGAATCGAACTTATGAATTTTCAAATCTTCCAACTTCTAAAACTCGTATCGAAACATATCAAATCAACCTAGAATCACGTCAAATTTTGCATGGAAGTCCCAAATAACATAACTGAGCTAATCCAACTCTTGGAATTGCAATTCGAGCCCGATATCAACAAAGTCGACTCCCGTCGAACCTCTCAACCTTTCAAATTTTCAAATTTTTAATTTTCGCCGAAATGTCTCAATTTAGTTTACAAACCTCTAAATCCAAATCCGGACTCACGCCTTAGTCCAAAATACCATATGAAGCTACTGTAATCATCAAAATGACATTTCAGGGTCGTCTACATAAAAGTCAACTCCGATCAACTCTTACCACTTAAGCTTCTAAAACAAGAATCATTCTTTTAAATTGATCCCGAATCATCCGAAAATCGAACTCGAGCACAAACGCAAGTCATAACACATAATACGAAACTGCTCAAGACCTTAAGCCACCGAGAGGGACACTAATTCTCAAAACGACTGTTTGAGTCTTTACAAACCCTCAAAGATAAAAAAAATTTAGTTATGTAATATTTGTAATTATAGGTATTTTATCGTATAGTAATATATTATATTATTGCATCTCGCCTAATATCTTTCATAGATTATGTTCTTGGTCCTAAAATATTTAGATTATTTATTTAATGCTAAAACATAGAACGGTGACTCTTTATTATTTAATCATGTGGATGCAATATATACTTAACATAATAATTTACCAAGCAAAAAATTAATCGAAAAACCAAATTAAAAAAATTTCTTAAGCTAATCAGCATGTTTAAAGATAATCGAAATGATTTAAAGTTGTAAAAGGAACAAATAATTCACAAGAATAAATTTATATAGTATAAAAAACTATAAATGAAGAACATGATAACTTTAATGAGCTATATATAGTCAAACATATGAGCATATAGATATATAATGCAAACAGTGCTGATAGGATAAAATTCGAGAAGAAAATATTCATGAGAAACGTCGTAAATAAAGCATGAATCCAGAAAAGAGAATTCTAGTTTTATAAGGTATTAATATTTGCCTGTCGAACGAATTCTTTTTCATTACAATTTCTTCAAAAAAAATTTAACTATAAAAAGTTGGAAATATAGCACCTTCACACTTTGAATAGTTCAAGATGTAATTATTACCTAATAGTCTTAAAAATTAATTTCATTAAAGTAATTAGTAATACATAGTTTAAAAAAAAGATATGCTTTAGTTATAGTTACCAAATATTGCTTTACTCGGAAAACTGATTCAATCAAAATTTCTAATTAAATCAAGAAAAATGCAAGAACCTCTATACTAATCATGAGCGCTTGAAACAATCAAACAATACATTCAAACAAAATCTTGATTTCCTCGAAGGTAAAAACTTTATAACAAACCAAAAAAAAACAACTATCCAGTGGGAGGGTACTATGTACGCAGACCTTATTCATACCTTGTGATGATAAAGAGGATATTTATAGACTCTCGGCTCAAGAAAACATAAATATCACATTAATAAAAATATAGACAAGAAGGCACAATACCAAAAAGCCATATAAAAACGGAATGAAAACAATAAGATCTAAAACATAAAACACTCTAAAGTCTAACTCAAAACATGCCATGTTTTAGAAACATATATCTGCCAGTGTCAAAGGCATGACAGGAGAGCAAGTTAGGACAACTGAAAATATTATAAGATAGACTAAACAAAAGATTAGAGCACTTAAGGAATTAAATAGAAAGAGTCCAGCAATCTCACTCTCTATATATATATAAAAAAATGAATTTGAATTAAAGGATAAATTTTAATTTATAGATGAAGTTTTTAAATTTGAATTAAAATAAAAAAGAGATTTATCTTTTATTATCATGTTATAATACTTAACTCGATTAATGATCATATGCAATCATGTTATGTGACGATCCGGCCGGTCGTCTTAAGAATTTAACGCCCTGATCCCTTATTAACTATTTTCCCAAGTCTATTTCTGCTAAATAGAATTGTCGGGACATTCGATTTTGAGTTTCGGAGAGTTTTAGGGCACTTAGTCCCTAAATGAGAGCTTAAGTGTTGGAAAGTTGCCCGTAGTCGGAGCAGTGTGAAGACGGCCTCGGAATGGAAATCTGATGGTTCCGTTAGCTCCATTAGGTGATTTCAGGGTCGGGAGCGTGTTCGGAATGTATTTTGGAAGTCCGTAGCTCATTTAGACTTGAAATGCCGAAGTTTGAATTTTGGAGTTTCCAGTCCGATAGCGAGTTTTTGATTCGAGGGTTGGAATGGAATTCCGAAAGTTGCAATAGTTCCGTCATGTCATTTGGGATGTGTGTGCAAAATTTGAGGTCATTTGGATAAGTTTAGACGTGTTTCGGCGTCGGATGTGAATTCTAGAATTTTCCTAAGTTCCTAGGATTGAACCTATGCATAATCGATGATTTCGATGTTATGAGACGTGTTTTTAAGGCTCCACCTAGTTCAAATAAGGTTTTAGGGTTGGTTGGTGGTTTTGGTTGACGTCCCGGAGGCCTCGGGGTTGTTTCGGATGCTTAACGGGAGAAATTTGGGGCTTAGCTACTGCTGAACCAGGCCTCTTCTGGTGTCTTCGCACCTGCGAAGGTTTTTCTGCAGGTGCGGGCTCGCAGGCGCGTGGGGCGTGATCGCAAGTGCGATAGAGGGGAGATTTGACCAGTGGTCGCAGGTGAGACCTGGGTTCCACAGGTGCGGGACCGCAGGCGCGACCAAACGGCCGCAGGTGCGACCCTAGTGAGACTTAAGTGAACTCCGCATCTGCGATGCTTTTTCCGCAGGTGCGGTGATCGAGCCCGCATGTGCGAATTCCCTGTATGTTTTATTCCAAAAATCCGAGAGTTTAATTCATAATTCTAAAAATCGTGTAAGGCTCGGGATTTGGTGATTTTCTGTGGGTTTGGAAGAGAAGGATCATAGGTAACATTTTCTAATCCTAATTCATTATTAGACCATTAATCCCGTTGTTTTCTTTATTTTAATTATCAAAAATGGGGGAAAAACCATAGGAAAGTGATGAGATTTTCCCAACCCGAAATTCTGAAAATTTAAGGGGTTTTTGGCATCGTATTTCGATTGTTTCTGGTTGAGTGAGTCCATGAGTGAATTAGTGTCCGGAAAATATAACTTTTACCCGATTTCGAGACGTGAGCCCGAGAGACATTTTGGTCATTTTACCTAATTTCGCGCCTTAGCTTGAATTAAACATTAAAAATCAGTTGCATGAGATGTTATTTACGATATGTAATTGAATTGTATAGATTTAGGCCATTTGGAGTCGGATACTCGTGGAAAACGTGTGGTTTCGAGTTTATTTTGAGCCGGTTCGAGGTAAGAGGCTTGTCTAACCTTATGTGGGGAACCTTTCCCCTTAGGATGTGATATTTGGTAATTGAATGCCTTGTACGTGAGGTGACGAGCGTGTACTTGTGCTAATTGTCGAAAATCCAGTTTTACTTTAAATATTTAGCTTGAGTTTCTTCCTTACCTGTCTTATTCTACTTGCAATTATAGTCTCTATTAGCTTACAAAATCATGCCTAGTTTCCCTAAATTGCCTATTTACTTAAATCGCTTTAATTATACTACGTGAAGCATGTTAGGCTACAATTACTTGTTGCCTTGTATTTTTGCACTCTAATTCTGAATGTCTTCTTGTTGTGGCTGTGTATTTACTTTGGGACTACGGGACGGTATCCCAGGAGATCCCCCTGCATATTTACTTTAGGACTACAGGACGGTATCCCGGGAGATCCCCCTGCATATTTACTTTGGGACTACGGGACGGTATCCCGGGAGATCCCCCTGCACATTTACTTTGGGACTACGAGACGGTATCCGGGAAGATCCCCCTGCACATTTACTTTGGGACTACGGGACGGTATCCCGTGAGATCCCCCTGCACATTTACTTTGGGACTACGAGACGGTATCCCGAGAGATCCCTCTGCACATTTACTTTGGGACTACGGGACGGTATCCCGGGAGATCCCCCTGCATATTTACTTTGGGACTACGGGACGGTATCCCGGGAGATCCCCCTGCAAACTGATAGTTGGACTACGGGACGGTATCCCGGGAGATCCTTCGGATATACATATGATGGACTATGGGACGGTATCCCGGGAGATCCACTAGACAGTTGAGAAAAAGACTACAGGACGATATCTTGGGAGATACTCATTGTTACCATTGTTATTGAGTTGTTCATATTCCGTGTTTACTTTGTTCTTGTGTTTTGTTAGTGCCTTGTTTGACCTGTCTTACTTCATTGTTGTTTTCATTATTATTGTCTGTTTTCATACTGTAAATCTCTATTATATTGCTTAACCTCAGTAGGGCCCTGACCTTCCTCGTCACTATCCGATCGAGGTTAGGCTTGGCACTTACTGAATACCTCTGTGGTGTACTCATGCCCTTCCTGCCCATGTTTTTCATGTGCAGATCCAGGTACCTCCACCCAGGCGCACTATCCCCGAGGTTGAGAGACATAGCAGAGACGTCGAGGTACATCTGCAGCGTCCGCAGACCAGGAGTCTCTATCTTATTCCAGCTTTTGTGAAAAGTTTTTCCTTCCTTACAGTTGTGTAGACATTCTGGATTTAGAGTAGTGTATTATATTTTTGTTAGCCTGTGGTTCTCGTGAGTTTCCGGGTTTTGAGGTGATATTGTAGACTTCCATATTATTTTGGGTTGTATATGCCAAGTGGCATTTATATACAGTCTTTCTTTTAGATTGTTCAGTTTTTTACTTTATTATTCCTCAAGTTATGTTGATATCCCATATTGCTAGGCTTACCTAGTTATAGGTACTAGGTGCCATCACGACATGTACACGGAGGGCGAACTCGGGTCGTGACAAGTTGGTATCAGAGCTCTAGGTTCATAGGAGTCACGGAACACAGGCCGGTTTATAGAGTCTTGCTGATCGGTACGGAGACGTCTATACTTATCTATGAGAGGCTATGTAGCTGTTTAGAAAAAAAAATCTTCACTTCATTGATTTCCTTGTCGTGCAATCTTTTTGACATCAATTCTAAACCTTTGTTTTCTATTCTCTCACAGATGGTGAAGACACGTGCTACTTGGGATGATCAGGCACTTGTGCCCCCTACTGCAGCAGTCAGAGGCCAGGGCCGAGGTAGAGGCCGAGGACGCGCACGTGGTGCAGCGAGAGCACCTGCGTGAGCTGCCGCCAAGGTACCACCAGCAGATCCAGCCGAAGTCCAGACATCTGACACACCTACTGCCACTACTACTCCAGCCTTTCAGGAGACATTAGCTCAGTTCATGTCTATGTACACCACTCTGGCTCAGGCAGGGTTGCTTCCCCTTGCTGCAGCCACATCCCAGGCCAGGGGAGGAGCACAGACTCCCACCGCCCGCACTCCTGTGCAGCGAGTGCATGTGGAGCATATCCCAGAGATCATTTTTGTGCCGCCTGTAGTGCCAGTTCAGCCTGAGGAAGGGTCAACTGCTTCAGAGGACGAGCAGCGGAGACTTGAGAGGTTCAAGAAGTATGACCCTCTGGTATTCAGTGGACTAGCATCAGATGATGCCTTGGGGTTTCTAGAGGAGTGTCACTGTATTCTTCGCACTATGGGCATAGACGGATCTAGTAGGGTTTCCTTTATCACCTTCCAGCTTCACGGAGCCGCCTATGATTGGTGGCGCACCTATGAGTTAAACAGTCCAGATGAGGCTTCTTCACTGACCTGGACCTAGTTCTCAGATATGTTCCTGAGAGAGTTTGTTCCTCAGAGCCTCAGGGACGCATGGCGCGCAGAGTTTGAGCATTTGCGCCAGGGTGCTATGACAGTTTCAGAGTATGTTATATGTTACACCAGATTGGCTAGGCATGTACCGGCTTTGGTTGCTACTGTCCGCGAGAGGGTTCGCCGGTTCATTGAGGGTCTTATCCCACCCATCATATCTAGCATGGCTCGAGAGTTGGAGATGGACATTGCTTATCAGCAGGTAGTGAGCATTGCTACGAGGATCGAGGCTTTGCTCGCTATGGAGCGAAAGGAGAGAGAGGCCAAGAGGTCTCGAGAGTCGGGCCACTACTCTGGGGCCCGTACCCCAACAACAGGTCGACATGGTAGGGTTTATATGGTCCCGCCAAATCATTCAGCTCTTCTAGCAGCCAGCGGTACCCCAGCTCCACCCAGGCCGCTGGAGCCTTACTATACACCTCCAGTTTCTACCGCGCCTCCTGCGTGGGGTGCTTTTAGAGGTCAGTCTAGCAGACCTGGCCCTAGCCAGTCACAACTGCCACGTCCTCCTAGAGCTTGTTTCGAGTGTGGTGATACACGCCATGTGGTTAGGGACTGCCCCAAACTTATTAGGGGTGCATCTTCACAGACTTTTCAGCCACAGAATGCTCAGCAGGGTTCTCAGGCCATGATCACGGCTCCAGCTGCTACCCCACCTGCCCATCTAGCTAGGGGCGGGGGTCGGGGAGGTAGAGGTCGCCCTCGAAGGGGAGGCCAGGTCAGATATTATGCTATTCCTGCTCGTGCCGAGGCTGTTTCCTCCGATTCTGCCAACACAGGTATTATACTGGTTTGTCACAGAGATGCATCGGTTCTATTAGATCCAGGCTCCACGTATTCTTATGTGTCTTCTTATTTTGCTCCGCATTTGGGTATAGCCCGAGATTCATTGGGTTCTCCTATTTATGTTTCTACTCCTGTGGGGGATTCTCTTGTTGTGAACCGCGTTTATCGGTCGTGTTTGGTTACTATTCGTGGTTTTGTGACCAGTGAGGATTTATTTTTACTCGATATGGTGGATTTTGATATTATCTTGGGCATGGACTGGTTTTCGCCCCATTATGTTATTCTTGATTGTCACGCCAAGATCGTGCTGCTGGCTATGCCAGGTATTCCACGTGTTGAGTGGAGTGGTACTTTATATCACACTCCCAATAGAGTTATCTCTTTTCTTAAAGCTCAGTGTATGGTTGAGAAGGGGTGTGCCGCGTATTTAGCTTATGTGAGAGATGTCAGTGTTGATACCCCTTCTGTTAATTCAGTTCCAGTGGTACGGGATTATCCCGATGTGTTTCTGGCTGATCTTCCGAGCATGCCGCCCGATAGGGACATTGCTTTTGGCATTGATTTGTTGCCGGGCACTCAGCCCATTTCCCTTCCTCTGTATCGTATGTCTCCTCCTTAGTTGAAGGAGTTGAAAGATCAGTTACAAGAGTTGCTTGATAAGGGCTTTATTCGACCCAGTGTTTCACCTTGGGGTGCTTTCGTCTTGTTTTTGAAGAAAAAATATGGTTCTATGTGCATGTGTATTGATTATCTCCAGTTGAATAGGGTTACAGTGAAGAACCGTTATCCCTTACCTCGTATTGATGATCTATTTGACCAGCTTCAGGGCGCACATGTATTTTCTAAGATTGATTTGCGCTCAGGTTACCATCTGTTGAAGATTCGGGAGCCGGATATCTCAAAGACTACTTTCAGGACTCGGTATGGCCATTACTAGTTTCTAGTTATGTCATTCGGGCTGACTAATGCCCCCGCACCATTTATACATTTGATGCACAGTGTGTTCAGGCCATATCCCGACTCGTTCGTCATTGTTTTCATAGATGATATTCTTGTTTACTCCCGGAGTCGGGAAGATCATGAGCAGCACCTGAGGACAGCGCTTCAGACCCTGAGAGAGAAGAAGTTGTATGCAAAGTTCTCAAAATGTGAGTTTTGGTTGAGTTCTGTGGCATTCTTAGGCCACGTGGTATCGAGTGAGGGCATTCGAGTGGATCCGAAGAAGGTAGAGGCCGTGCAGAGTTGGCCCAGGCCGTCCTCAGTTACAAAGATTCGTAGTTTTCTTGGCTTGGCAGGTTACTACCGTCGTTTTGTGGAGGGATTTTCATCGATTGCAGCCCCTATGAATAGATTGACCCATAAGGGTGCTCCATTTCAGTGGACAGAGGAGTGTGAGGCGAGCTTTCAGAAGCACAAGACAGCTTTGACTACATCCCCAATCTTGATATTGCCTACTGGTTTGGGGTCTTATACAGTTTATTGTGATGCCTCGCGAGTCGGCCTTGGAGCAGTGCTGATGCAGGACGATAGGGTGATTGCCTACGCGTCCAGACAGTTGAACATACATGAGAAGAATTACCCTGTACATGACCTTGAGTTAACTGCCATTGTTTATGCCTTGAAGATCTGGCGTCATTATTTTTACGATGTGCCTTGTGAGATTTATACTGACCACCAGAGTTTATATCACATATTCAGGCAGAAGGATCTAAATTTGTGCCGGCGTAGATGGTTAGAGTTTCTAAAGTACTATGACATCACTATATTATACCACCCGAGGAAAGCCAATGTGGTGGTCGACGCCTTGAGTCGCCGGGCGGAGAGTTTGGGGATTTTACCATACCTTCATGTAGCTGAGAGGCCTCTAGCCTTAGATGTTCAGTCCTTAGCTAGTCAGTTCGTGAGATTGGATCTTTCTGAACCTTGCCGAGTATTAGCTTGTGTCGTTTCTCGGTCTTCCTTATTCGATCATATCAGGGAGCGACAGTACGATGATCCTCATTTACTTGTCCTCAAGGACACGGTCCAACAGATGCCAGAGAAGTGACCATTGGAGATGACGGGGTATTGAGGCTGCAGGGTCGGATTTGTGTGCCCAATGTTGATGGGCTTCAGGAGTTGATTTTAGCAGAGGCCCATAGTTTGCGGTATTCCATTCATCCGGGTGCTGCGAAGATGTATCAGGATTTGAGACATCACTATTGGTGTTGAAGAATGAAGAAGGATATAGTAGGGTTTGTGGCCAAGTGTCTCAACTGTCAGCATGTCAAATGTGAGCATTAGAGACCGGGAGGGTTACTTCAGCAGATCGAGCTTCCAGAGTGGAAGTGGGAGTGGATCACCATGGACTTTGTGGTTGGACTTCCTCGGACTTTGAGGAAGCATGATGCTATTTGGGTGATTGTGGATTGGCTGACCAAATCAGCCCATTTCATTTCGGTACTGACTACTTATTCATCGGAGCGGTTGGCGCAGATTTATATTCGGGAGATCGTTCGTCTGCATGGTATTCCAGTTTCTATTATTTCCGACAGAGGTACTCATTTCACTTCACTGTTCTGGAGAGCCGTTCAATAGGAGTTAGGTACCAGGGTGGAGTTGAGCACAACATTTTACCCCCAGGCGGACGGACAGCCTGAGCGCACTATTCAGATTCTTGAGGATATTCTCTGTGCGTGTGTGATTGAGTTTGGAGGGTCTTGGGATCAGTTCTTTCCATTGGCAGATTTTGCTTACAACAACAGTTATCAGTCCAACATTCAGATGGCGCCGTATGAGGCTTTATATGGTAGGAGGTGCAGATCTCCGGTGGGTTGGTTTGAGCCGGGTGAGGCCAGGCTATTGGGCACAGAGTTGGTTTAGGATGCATTGGAGAAGGTCAAGGTGATTCAGGATAAACTCCGTACAACCCAGTCCAGACAGAAGAGTTACGCGGACCGGAAGGTTCATGATGTTTCATATATGGTCGGAGAGCGGGTTCTGCTTTGGGTTTCACCTATGAAGGGCGTTATGAGATTTGGGAAGAAAGGGAAGTTGGGTCCGAGGTTTATTGGCCCTTTTGAGATATTGAGGAGTGTTGGGGAGGTTTCTTATGAGTTTGCCTTACCTCCCATCTTGGCAGGAGTTCATCCGGTATTTTATGTTTCGATGCTCCGGAGGTATCACGGTGACCCGTCTCATGTCTTGGATTTCAGCTCAGTCCAATCAGGCAAGGATCTATCATATGTTGAGGAGCCTATAGCTATATTGGACAGGCAGTTCAGAAAGCTCAGGTCGAAGAACATTGCTTCAGTAAAGGTTCAGTGGCGGGGTAAGCCGGCCGAGGAGGCGACCTGGGAGACCTAGCAGGATATGCGCAACAGTTACCCTCATCTTTTCACTACTTCAGGTATGTCTTTATGCTCGTTCGAGGACGAACGAATTTTTAAGTGTAGGAGGATGTGAAGATCCGGCCGGTCTTCTTAAGAATTAACGCCCCGATCCCCTATTAACTGTTTCCCCAGTCTATTTCTGCTAAATTGAATTGCCGGGACGTTCGGTTTTGAGTTTCGGAGAGTTTTGGGACACTTAGTCCCTAAATGAGATCTTAAGTGTTGGAAAGTTTCCCGTAGTCGGATCAGTGTGAAGACGGCCTCAGAATGGAAATTCGATGGTTCCGTTATCTCCGTTAGGTGATTTCGGGGTTAGGAGCGTGTTCGGAATGTATTTTGGAAGACCGTAGCTCATTTAGGCTTGAAATGCCGAAGATTGAATTTTGGAGTTTCCAGTCCGATAGCGAGTTTTTTATCCGAGGGTCGGAATGGAATTCCAGAAGTTGCAATAGTTTCGTCATGTCATTTGGGATGTGTGTACAAAATTTGAGGTCATTCGGATAAGTTTAGACGTGTTTCGGCGTCGGATGTGAATTCTAGAATATTCCTAAGTTCCTAGGCTTGAACCTATGCATAATCGATGATTTCGATGTTATGAGACGTGTTTTTAAGACCCGACCTAGTTCAAATAAGGTGTTAGGATTGGTTGGTGCTTTTGATTGAGGTCTTGGGGGCCTCGGGGGCCTCAGGGTTGTTTCAGATGCTTAACGGGAGAAATTTTGGGCTTAGCGAATGCTGAACCAGGCCTCTTTTGGTGTCTACGCACCTGCGAAGGTTTTTCCGCAGGTGCGGGCTCACACGCGTGTGGGGGTTGATCGCAAGTGCCATAGAGGAGAGATTTGACCAGTGGTCGCAGGTGCGACCTGGGTTCTGCAGGTTCGGGACTGCAGGCGCGACCAAACGATCGCAGGTGCGGCCCCAATGAGAGTTAAGTGAATTCCGCACCTGCGATGATTTTTCCGCAGCTGCGGTCGGTACCGCAGGTGCGGTGATCGAGCCCGCAGGTGAGAATTCCCTGTGTGTTTTATTCCAAAAATCCGAGAGTTTATTTCATAATTCTAAAAATCGTGTAAGGGCTCGGGATTTGGCAATTTTCTGTAGGTTTGGAAGAGAAGGATCATAGGTAACATTTTCTAATCCTAATTCATTGTTAGACCATTAATACCCGTTGTTTTCTTTAGTTTAATTATCAAAAATGGGGGAAAAACCATAGGAAAGTGATGAGATTTTCCCAACCCGAAATTCTAAAAATTTAAGGGGTTTTTGGCATCGGATTTCGATTGTTTCTGGTTGAGTGAGTCTGTGAGTGAATGGGTGTCCGGAAAATATAGATTTTACCCGATTCCGAGACGTGGGCTGGAGGGGCATTTTGGTTATTTTACCTAATTTCGCGCCTTAGCTTGAATTAAACAGTAAAAATCAGTTACATGAGATATTATTTACGATATGTAATTGAATTGTATAGATTTGGGCCATTTGGAGTCGGATACTCGTGGAAAACGTGTGGTTTCAAGTTGATTTTGAGCCGGTTCGAGGTAAGTGGCTTGTCTAACCTTGTGTGGGGGACCTTTCCCCTTAGGATGTGATATTTGGTAATTGAATGCCTTGTACGTGAGGTGACGAGCGCATACTTGTGCTAATTGTCGAAACTCCGGTTTTACTTTAAATATTTAGCCTGAGTTTCTTCCTTACCTGTCTTATTCTACTTGCAATTGTAGTCTCTGTTAGCTTATAAAATCATGCCTAATTGCCCTAAATTGCCTATTTGCTTAAATCGCTTTAATTGTACTACGTGAAGCATGTTAGGCTAGAATTACTTGTTGCCTTGTAGTTTTGCACTTTAATTCTGAATGTCTTCTTGTTGTGGCTGTGTATTTACTCTGGGACTACGGGACGGTATCCCGGGAGATCCCCTTGCATATTTACTTTGGGACTACAGGACAGTATCCCAGGAGATCCCCCTGCATATTTACTTTGGGACTACGGGACGGTATCCCGGGAGATCGCCCTGCATATTTACTTTGGGATTACGGGACGGTATCCTGGGAGATACCCCTGCACATTTACTTTGGGACTACGGGACGGTCCCGGTAGATCCCCCTGCACATTCACTTGGGACTACGGGACGGTATCCCGGGAGATCCCCCTGCACATTTACTTTGGGACTATGGGACGGTATCCCGGGAGATCCCCCATCATATTTACTTTGGGACTACGGGACGGTATCCCGGGAGATCCTTCGGATATACATATGATGGACTACGAGATGGTATCCCGGGAGATCCCCCATCATATTTACTTTGGGACTACGGGACGGTATCCCGGGAGATCCTTCGGATATACATATGATGGACTACGAGATGGTATCCCGGGAGATCCACTAGACAGATGAGAAAAGGACTACATGACGGTATCATGGGAGATACTCATTGTTACCATTGTTATGGAGCTGTTCATATTCCGTGTTTACTCTGTTCTTGTGTTTTGTTATTGCCTTGTTTGACATGTCTTACTTCACTGTTGTATTCATTATTATTGTCTATTTTCATACTGTAAATCCCTATTATATTGCTTAACCTCAGTAGGGCCCTGACTTTCTTAGTCACTACCCGATCGAGGTTAGGCTTGGCACTTACTGAGTACCGCTGTGGTGTACTCATGCCCTTCCTGCGCATGTTTTTCATGTGCAGATCCAGGTACCTCCATCTAGGCGCACTATCCCCGAGGTTGAGAGACATAACAGAGACTTCGAGGTACATCTGCAACGTCCGCAGACCAGGAGTCTCTATCTTATTCCGGCTTTTGTGAAAAGTTTTTCCTTCCTTACAGTTGTGTAGACATTCTGGAGTTAGTAGTAGTGTATTATATTTCTGTTAGCCTGTGGTTCCCGTGAGTTTTCGAGTTTTGGGGTGATATGGTAGACTGCCGTATTATTTTGGGTTGTATATGCCAAGTGACATTTATATACAGTCTTTCTTTTAGATTGTTTAGTTTTTTACTTTATTATTCCTCAAGTTATGTTGATATCCCGCATTTCTAGGCTTACCTAGTTACAGGGACTAGGTTCCATCACGACATGTTCACGGAGGGCGAACTGGGGTCGTGACATGTTAGGAACTTTTGTTATCTTTTTTAATTATTTAAATACTATTTCGCCTCTGGCCAAAAAGAAAAAAAATACTACTCTATATAATTATAAAACTCTTTCACCTTTCAAACCTATAATTATAGTTTTTTAAAACACTATAACTAGATTTTAGTAAAGCGAATTTCTTTTAAAGTAAATGTAATATATATGGTACACGTCTATATTTATCCAGATAACAAAAAGGAGTTTAAAAATCGAATAAAAGTATATTTACATATATAATGAAGTAAACCTACATGCTGGAGAAAGAAACATCACAAAAATTAGTCAATATTAAAAAAAATTGTTTTTTTTTTATGAATGTTACTTTGAAGAGTCAATTAGTATAAATGGACATCAAACAAATAACAAAACTTTGGCTATACAATTGCTATCATTAATTTTAATTTTGCACCTTCTAGGAATTTAAGAGTACTAGTCTTTCGGTACGTGCGATGCACGTGTATACCAAATCATGTAATACATGGTTTAGTAAAATTATTTTTTAGTGAAATAATATTATTGTCAAATTACAATTAAAAGATATGTTCCTAAGCAAGCATTAAGATCATTTCCCCTGGAGGAATTAATCTACAAAGGAAACCAATAGAAAATGTACATTAAGCGTGAACTCGAACGCAACAAATTTAAAAGTATCATAAGCTTACAACCATGACTTATAATGCAGTATTAGGGCGAAATGATGCTACAAAAGAAATCATTAGAAAATATGCACTAACTCTGAATTTGAACGAAACAAAATAAGTCTCATTAGCTTTGCAAGTCATGACTTGTAATGCAATAACATTATCATAAGTAAAGTTTTGGTATGTGCAGGAAAACACGTACATTATCAAATTAGGTGTTTTTTGAAAGTCTTGTTGATTGGTTTATGATCTTTATTATTTAGGAATTTCATAGTATTTTTGGCAAAATCTCATGATAAAGTTGTTGTTGTGTGATTAAACCTACATTTTGAAATTAGAAATTGCATAAATTACATTTACTTATCTTTATAGTAAATTAAATGAACAATTTTCATAATAACTTGTGTACTTTTAACTTACATTCATTTGTAATTATTATCTATCCCATGCTTTGTTCTTTTCTAGACAGTAACTCCATTATCGAGTAAAACATTTCAGTATGCACAATTTTTAGTAAATGAGTTACATTTTTTTAAAAGAAACAATGCTAAAGATCTCATGTCAAATGATCCATCGCCCATGTACTAATTACACTAAACAATAAATATTCTACCAAAGAGTAATTCTTTTCAATATATTTTATTTATTCAGTTATTATTTGACTCTACTATAATATTGAGACACATAACAATACTCTATAAGCTTTTAGTGTTCCTTTCTCAATACAAAGTTTTAGGCATTGAGAATATAATTGACCTTACATTCCATGAATTACATATAAATTTCAACATATGTTATATAGGAGCAGGAGCATAATTTAATATTAATATATAAGTCATAGGTAACATGCATATGTTAGCATGAATAAGAACATCTAAGATAGAAATATTTATCGTATATTAGCAAGTGTCAATACATAGAACCCAATAACTTAATATATTAATAGATATCAATTATATCTTCAATCTTTAATGAAAACAAACAAAACTATGTAAATAACGTCTCACATTTTTTAAACCAAAAAAACAAAATCAACTGATAAATAACATAAACACTTTTAAGTATAGATACAATTCTTCCAAAAAACATGTTTATATCATTCTACTACTCACAAAGTACATTTTTAATGATTCAATACATTTAGTATCTATGTAATCCAATTATAACTTTCAAACATATGTTATTCCTAAATATTAGGATCTGTTTTGAAATAATTGTAAGAATATGAGATTTTGACTAAAACCAAAAAGCATCATGTTTAATATTCAACCACTTTTACCCAAGAGAAAGTCAAACTATTTTATCATGTCTCTTCGAGCAATGACGTAAAAAAGCAAATTCCTCCCCAAACTTTTAATAAAATCATCATGTTACTCTGATGTTGCGTAGCGAAGACCGTCTTTGATACCACAATTAGCCTCCCAAATTTTGACCATCTCAAGACACTGGTCTGCTTTTAATCCCAAAGTGATCCACCCTATACTCCCAAAATTCAAGAAAATGCATGCATCTTGGTCCTCTAGAAGTTAACTTCAAATGACAAAAAACGCTGGTTTCATATGTTTCCACACATGCCAACTGATGATTTGTATTCTTCTTCTCCATGTTAGATTTACTATTATGTCGGAAGTCTCTTGTCCTGCTAAGGCTAGAACTTGGATATATACAATTTTATAAGTTGCATGTCTCATGAATCTTTTTGGTTCATGAATTAAGCTTGTCTTTCAATATCGCAGCCGCAAAATGATTTAAAAAGTCAAAGTATACACTGGGTGAGAATTTGAGTACATGAAAAAAACAAACAAGTATTGTACAACATATTATTTTTCAATTTCTTATGCTTTGATATAAATTTCTTTATGGAAAGTAATAGTTCACAAACAAGCAACTTTTGGCCAAAGAATTAATGTCGTTACAGTTTGTGCTGAAGCGGCACGCAATTAATCGAACTTAAAAGATCAGATAGGATTTCCTCTCCAAAGGAACACATCCGTTCGTATCCAAGCGATGGTTTGGAATATATATATATATGCACAAGGTTTATTTATCATTTATATTAATAGACTAATTATGTCTTTTTTAAAAAGGGCATTTCGGTAATTCAACTTTTTAGTTAAGAACTTCCCACTTTTATAATAACTAGTTTTCGAACACGTGCGTTACACGTGTATTCAATGCGATAAGTATAAATTTCTTGAGATGATATAAATAAATAATATTAAAATAAGTGTGATGAATTACACAAAATTACAAAGGAGAAAGTTCAAGCTCAAGCTCAAGCTAAATGTATCAAATATTCAACTTAATAGTTTTCTTGTTTGTGATATTTAACAACATATAGTTTAAATTTGAATATGAGCAATGTCAGGTATGGTTACAAATATTTCATGTCTTAATATTTCATATGAGCGACTCCCTTTCCGCAGGTGCGAAAACACCAGCAACAACAACCCGCAGATTTACCAGAGTCACTCCAAACTTCCCGTTAACCACCCAAAACCATCACGAGCCCCTCGGGACCCCAACCAAACATACCAACGCATCATACATGACCATCCAAACATTGTCGAGCCTACGAAACACCAAAAACAACATCAAAACTCCAAAAAAACTCATCAAATTCAAGCCTATGAACATTGAAATTTCTAAATTCCACCAACAATGCCGAAACTATCCAAAACCACTCCGATTGACCTGAAAATTTGCAGACACATCCAAAATGACATTACGAACCTATTCCAACTGTCGGAATTCTATTCCGACCCCGATAGCCTATTTTTCACTGCAAACCGGAAATCACCAAACTAACTTTCGCCAATTCAAGCCTAATTCTTCACCAAACATCACAAAAACATTCTGAACACGCTCCTAAGTCCCAAATCACCTAACGAAGTTATCTAAGCCATAAAATCCACATTCCGGGGTTGTTTACCAATAAGTCAACTCTCAGTTGACTTTTCCCATTATAAGGCTTTCTTTAAAGACTAAGTTACTGAATTCTCATTTAACCATTCCGATTTCAAGCCTATCGACTCTAACACATCAATAACTGTATAACCAACCTATGACTAGTCAAGAATAGTAATTATAATGTAGGTTCTACATAACGACGAACTGGGTCGTTACATTCTCCCCCTCTTAAACAAACGTTCGTCCTCGAACGTGCCTAGAGTTGTTCCAACACCACCAAAATTTGCTGTGTAACCTTCCAGGCACATATTCGGAGATGATCCGATGTCACCCTACCCTATCTATGTCCGATAACACAACATAACTGAAATTGCATTATCAAATCCTGACTCATAAACCTTAGAACTACATTTTCACTTCTGAATCAATTTACAAGATCAAAATCCCCCAACTATAAACTAAATAAGTTTGAGCATACTGTAACAAGTCATATCCGTAACCCAAGATGAAATACCATGATCCACTGCATGACTCAAGCACTCATGGCGATAACTCCTAATCACAATAGTTGCTTATAACAACCCAATACCGATAAATAATCTGTTATCAAGAAATGCCTCGCTCTTACACTTTCCTATACTGCCGATGATGACAGAAACACGTAGTAACTAACAACCATTCGTCCGATTAGTCAGACATGAAGCTCCCCCTTCCCAAACAGGAATTATAGCAAATTTCTAAGCCGACCCCCATGCTTATCCTTCCAACTATGCTGTAGACAATTCTGACAATATTCACTCTAGGTCCAATGACCTCTTCTGACATGACACATCAATACAATTCGAAGACATAACCTGTGCAACTCGTGCACTCAACAACATCCCAAGAGCATTTCTAGGAACACATGTAGAAAACTCATTACCTCATAAGCACCCAAAGAACTAATCATATCCCTTACCATGCCGATCCGACCCACTATAAAGCTGTCCTATTTATCCAAGTTCCTTCTAACTTATCCTTGAATTGAAAATTCTCCTTATCATAATACTGCAATTCTCAACCTAGATTCACCACACGAGACCCAAGCATAAGACCATACAGTCTAAAGCTCATAAGCCGCTGAATACTCTCCCAAATATCCCCAAACTAAAACCAATACAACACCTAATCAGGCAACCAACTAATCATTAGCAGACCCCCCCACTTGGCTCAAAGTCATAGATCAAAACAACAATAACCCACAATGCCCATACGCTATCACTGCCACAATACCACATTGGGATTCAACTAAATCCTTCATAAGCTCATACATAACTCAAACCATTAAACATCCCAAATCATCTCCAACCAATCCCTTTTGTCACAATCAAGCAATATAACCACATCTCACCCTCAAATCACACTCACCACATAGTCATCTAGTCACCATTCACCAGGTCTCGTCAATAAGGACACGAACGGACATATAAGTCCCCAGACTAAAATCCGGCCTCAAGTCCTCAAGACTAGCCCCAAACATGCTAGAATCACATCCCATTCATGGAAGTCAAAAGCCATCGATGCACGGCTGATACCGAGTGCTCACGTACGTGTTTGAATACGTGAAAGGAGTTCAAAGAATTACGCTTCAGGTTGAATCAATGGATTCGCACGATAAGAGTTCAAGAATGTGAGATTTTTCATAAAGGTTTTGCAGCCTCTCGAAGATAAGTACAAACGTCTCATACCGATCACCAAGACTCTACTAAACCTGCTCATGACTGGTGAGACCTATTTAACCTAGCGCTCTGATACCATCTTGTCATGACTCAATTTCGTAGTCGTGATGGCGCCTGTCGTGGAACCAGGAAAGCCTCCCTTTTTAACTAAGCTAAATTCCATTTCCAATAAAAATGTGATTTTAAACGAATTTATTAATAATATCAAGAAATCTGAAATTTAAAACAATATTTGAAAACTAAATTCAAAACCTCCAACCCTGGATCCGGTGTCACTCGGTCATGAGCTACTATAACATAAAGTAAAGAAAAGGGGAAATGGACAATATTGTCTCAAAATAAAAGCAATAGGTGGAATAAAGAAAGAGAAGGCAAAGTCGCGATCGTCAACTGCTACCTCGACAACTCAAATAGAAACTCTGATTCGCTGCTCAAAATCCGCTACCGGGTTCGGTGCACCTGGATCTGCACACAAAGTGCAGGGGGTAACGTGAGTACACCAACTCAGAAGTAACGAACCCAAATTATGGGCTGAGAAGTAGTGACGGACAAAACCTAAAAATCTTTTCAATAAACAATATACAGAATTTAGACATACTAACAGTTTATCAGGATGAGTAAATATGCCAAGTATGCCAGTATACTCTACATGCCATCATAAAATATATGTATGAAACCAGTATGGATATGCACATAGTGATCACAGCTCTCCCACAGAAGTCCACTCAGTAATATATATAGCTCTCAGGCCCAGCGAAGTTCCATCCCGGAATATGCATAAACACCGGTGACCGTAGTCACTATGTACTGAGGAAAAAGGCCAATCCAGCCCCCACGGAGAAGATCCATCTCCGGAATACAACACTCAGACAATTTCCATATCCAGGGAAGATCCATCCCTCATCACTTCAGCTTCGGACAAGATCCATGTCCAGGGAAGATCCATCCCTCACATAACATCAACTTCGGACAAGATCCATGCCCAGGGAAGATCCATCCCTCAATTCTGCGCTCACTAGGGGTGTAAAGACTCCGGAGGGGCCCTAGTGGCCCTAGCGCCATATCAAGCCAACGAAGGCATGATTTAAATATCACTGCAGTGTGTAGTCCATTCTCATAACTGTCTCAATAACAGGCTCTCGACCTCACTCAATCATTACTCTTTAGTCTCACTCACATGGATCACAAATACCTCCATCAGCCCGAAACAATGATAAATATGCATGTAATTAATAATACTGAGACTGAGATATGAAATGATATGCTATAACATGACTGAGTATATGACATCAAATAATCGCAAAATGAGACAGCAATATATGACCACTCGGGTCTTAGCTTTTCCGGCGTGAAGCCTAGCATTTATACTTAACATGATTTCTAACATGTTCACAATTATCCCATTAGTAGATGCACAAATACCATCACGGGATAATCACTAAGCGGGGCCATGGGATAAGACAAACCACAAATACCCAATGCACGTCCGCACGCCCGTCACTTGGCATGTGCGTCACCTCAACAATAGTCATGAGTCATTTAGCTCGGGGTTTCGAACCCTCAGAACGAAGTTTTGAAATGTTACTTACCTCAAAACCGGCTAAATACTATTCCGCAGTCCCTTTGCCTCTAAATCCGGCCTCTGAGTGCTCCAAATCTACCAAGTTCAGATTCTTATCATCAAATTATGCTTAAGGTGTGAATCCCAATCGAAAAATATCAATTTACCTCAAAAAACTGAATTTAGTAAAAACCCAACCCCGGGCTCACGTCCCGAAATTCAGAAATTTTTATACCAAACTGTTCTTTTTCATCTCACGAGTCCGTACGTATAAAGAACACTAAATTCTGAGTCCAAATGACCCCTCAAATCACCAATTTAAATATTCTAAATCTCAACCCCTAATCACCCAATTTACACTGATTTTTCCCTAATTTCCACCATAATCCCGACCTTTAATGACATATAAACGAGTTTAGCATCCAAAAATCTTACCTTGGTGAGGAACTTCGAATTCCCTCTTCAAAACCCTTCAAAAATCTTCAAACCCGGATGAAATATTGAGAAAGATGGCTAAAATTCGCGAAGGCTGGTTTTTATACCTTCTGTCCAGTGATCTCGCACTTGCGATCACTTACTCGCACCTGCGGCTTCGCAGGTGCAATGCTCCTTCCGCACCTGCGATCTCCCCTGGGGTCTCCCAATTCTGCACCTGCGATACTCCTTCCGCACCTGCGACATCGCAGGTGCGACAAATTCCTCGCACCTGGGGACCACTCCCCACTCAACCAAATCTCGCACCTGCGGAGCCCACTCCACTCCTATGGCTCCCTTTCTGCAGGTGCGAAAACACCAGCAACAGTAACCTGCAGATTTACCAGAGTCACTCAAAACTTCCTGTTTACCACCCAAACCATCCCGAGCCCCTCGGGACCCCAACCAAACATACCAACGCATCCTACATGACCATTCAAGCTTAGGCGAGCCTTAGAAACACCAAAAACATCAAAACTCCAAAAAGAACTCATCGAAATCAAGCCTATGAACATTGAAATTTCTAAATTCCACCAACGATGCCAAAACTACCCAAAACAACTCCGATTGACCTGAAAATTTGCAGACACATCCAAAATGACATTACGAACCTGTTCCAACTATCGAAATTCCATTCCGACTCTGATAGCCTATTTCCACTACCAACCGAAAATCACCAAACTAACTTTCTCCAATTCAAGCCTAATTCTACACCGGACATCACAAAAATATTTCGGACATGCTCCTAAGTCTCAAATCACCTAACGAAGCTATACAAGCCATAAAATCCGTGTTCTGGGTCATTTACCTATAAGTCAACTCTCAGTTGACTTTTCCCATTATAAGGCTATCTATTAAAGAATAAGTTACTGAATTCTCATTTAATTCAAGCCTCTCGACTCTAACACATCAATAACTGTATAACCAACCTGTGACCAGTCAAGAATAGTAATTATAATGTAGGTTCTACGTAACGATGGACCGGGGCGTTACAAGCCCCTTCGTAGTCTGTAACACACCCCAGTGAGCGTAGATGATATTTTGAGAGATGGATCTTCCCCCGGCATGGATCTTGTCCGAAGTATTTGTACCTGGTGACTGATCTTCTCCATATGACTGGAATGGCCTTCCTCGATACTAAGCGACTGTTGTCAGCGATGTGTAAATATTTCGGGATGGATCTTCCCTGGCCGAATGGCCATATACAGTACCGAGTGGTTGAGCACTTGAGAGTGGAGGTACATGGTACATTTTCATGCATTCTGCTCATTGGCACTTAGATATATGCTGAGCTTATTCCTTTACATTGTTCAGATTTGCATTTACCTTACTGCTTGAGCTAAATACTTGAATGGAAAGCATGCCTACTTTACTGTACAGTTTAATTTTGCTTATCTGTTGAGGTTTAGTCCGTCACTACCTATAAGTCCATAGTTTGGACTTGTTACTTACTGAATTGGTGTACTCACGTTACCCCCTACACCTTGAGTGCAGATCCAGGTATCTTAGGACACGGTAGTGACTGTTGACTATTCCAGTTGCGGACTTTCATCGGAGATAGCGAGGTAGCTGCCTGGCGATCGCAGTCCTACCTTTCTCCTTCCTTGTCTCCCTTTTTGTGTATTTTGGCTATTCTCAAACTATGTTAGTCTTGCTATATTTTAGAACAATTGTAGTATTTGCTTATGACTTAGTGACACCCGATGTCGGGCTTTTATTTTCCTCATTTTTGGTTTTGAGTTTATCTCTTTTACGAAATTTCAGTTGAAAAAAAGAAAGGGCTATTATCTAACTTTTAATGAAATATTGAATTTATTTGGGAGTGTGTCGGCTTGCCTAGTTCCACGATGGGTGCCATCACAACTGGGTTGGTTTTTAGATCGTGACAATGGGACCTGGGCATACGCCCAGAATCGAATTCTGAGGTCCCTAGCTCGAGATATGAATTTTTGTTAAAAATTTAAAGACTGAAAATCTAATGGTTTTAAGAATTTGGTTAATGTTTGATCTTGTTGGTATCGGGTCTGTATTTTGGTTTCGGAGCCCGGTACATGTCCAAAATAATATATATACCTTATATGTGAAATTTTGTGAGAAACGAAATTGATTTGATGTGGTTTAGATGTCCGGTTGTGAAAATAGGAATTTCAAAGTGTTCTTGAAAATTTCATGTGATTTGGGGTTAAATTCGTAGTTCTATATGTTATTTTGGCGATTTGATCGCCTGAGCAAGTTCGTATGATGTTTTTAGAATTGTGTGCACTTTTGGATTAGAGCCCCGAGGGCCCGGGGTTCCATTCGGATGATGTGCAAGTTGAGTTTAAAACTCAACAAGGTTGCTGGTGCACCAGACCTGGTGTGCTCGCACGTGCGAGCCTTTGGTCGCGGGTGCAAGCCAAGCCTCGCAGGTGCGACCCATGGAAGGGAGCCCAGTTTCCGCATGTGCGGGTCCTTCTTCGTAGAAGTGAGACCACAGAAGTGGAAGACAGACCGCAGATGTGGCCCCAGCCGACCCAACCAATTTCGCAGGAGCGGACATCTGGCCCGCTGAAGCGGATCCGCAGGTGAGTTCATTTATAACGGGACTCAAGCCATTTCTTCAAATTTTCAAAAGCTAGAAGATCTAGGGGCGATTTTCAAAAGACAATTTCTTGCCCAAAGTCTTGGTAAGTGATTCCAAACCACTTTCCTTCAATTACTCATTGCATTTCATGAAATTTCAACCTAAAATCTAGGGTGTTCATGGTAGAAATTAGAGATTTAGGAAGAATTGGGGATTTTTACAAATTGGGGATTTAGACCTCAATTTGAGGTCGGATTCCAAAAGTGATTACATATTCAGGCTCGAGGGTGAATGGGTGAACGGATTTAGGTCCGAACCTCGAGTTTTGACCCAGCAGGCCTAGTCGATTTTTGACTTTTTGGGGGAAAGTTTGGGAAACCTAAATTTATGCATTGTAATTGATTTCTTTAGCAATATTTGATGTTATTGTTGTTTCTGGGCCCCAATTTATCTGTTTTTGCATGTTTCTTTCCGTTCTTCTTATATTGTTTCTTCTCTACTTTAATTATTACATGCCTACTTGTAATTCCATGCCTAATTGCTACTTCTTAGATATTGTTATTCCTTGTTGAAGATAATTGTTAATATGTAGTTTCCCTATCCCCTATTATTTGCTTAAGCTGTTCTTGTTTATGTTTTAATGATATTTTGGATTGGTCTCGCTGAGTAGTATTACCTGACTAGAGTTTTATTGAGTTTAAGATTCCCATTTTGCCTTGTTCTAAAGTTTAAGTATTGATATAAATATGGTGGAATCGGGTTGCACGCCGCACCAGGAGGAATAAGGGTGATATATTGAGGAGGAATAAGGGTAAATTGCTATTATACGGTGGGATCGGGTTGCAATGCCGCAACAGGTGTAATAAGGGTAGAATGTGATGATATAAGGATGAATTGTGATTGTGTTTATTATGATATGGTGGAATCGGGTTGCACGCCGCAATATTTATTCTATATTTAGTTATTTATGTTATTAAGAGGAAATAAGAGTGGATTTTTATATTATACGTTGGAATCAGGTTGCGCGCCGCAACAATTCATGTGTTTATGTATTTTTCTTCGACTGTGTAAGTCATTCGATAGTTTTGCATTTCACTTAAGGATTGGTTATAGCTGGATGTTGATGAGACACGTTGAAGTCTGTAGTTATTCCCTACAAGTCATTGATTTTACATTATTCTGCTTTCCTTTCTATATTATTATTCATTGTACACAACTTATATTGTGAGTTACCCGCCGTAGCCTCGTCACACCTTCATCGAGGTTAGGCTCGGCACTTACCAGTACATGGGGTCGGTTGTACTTATACTGCACTCTGCACTTCCTGTGCAGATTTTGGAGCAGGTAGTGGCTGATTGAGAGATTGGCCAGATTATACAGCTCGGAGACCCAAGGTAGTCCTGCTGGCGTTCGCAGGCCCTGCAGTCCCCTTCTACACTTCTATACTTATTATTTTTCTTTATTTTTCCCAAACAGTTGTAATTTCTTTCAGACAAATATTTCGTAGAAAATCATAGTGTGTTCGTGAATTGCGACTCCAGATGCTGGGTAGAAGTATCATGTAATTCAAGTCGACATCTATATAGTTTAACATTTATTTCACTGTGTTTAGATTGTTTACTGATAATCACTAAAAATGGAGAGAATTGACTAAATAACCTTTAACGTTGGCTTGCCTGGCAAGTGTGATGTTAGGCGCCATCACGGTCCCGTCGCTAGAAATTTCGGGTCGTGACAATATCTTAGAATTTTTTTAATTTACATTGTGTGTCGTTTTAAGAACATCACTATTACTAACAAATTGATATGATATTTGAATTTGAATTTAAATGCAACTTGAGTAGTTTACATTGAGATTAAGCCAAGTATGGTGTCGAGAAAAAATTACTTGGCATTTTAACACAATATATGCAATGTTATATAATAATAATCAACTAATATAATATTTAGTGATTTAAGGAACAAAATTTTTGTATATATCGGATATTCAAAATTCAAAATATATGGCTAGAGATATCGATAAACTCAAAATGGAGTCATACTGAAATAAAGTTTCACCAGCTAAATAATCATTTAAATTTTTAGGTAGCCGATTAAGGTGGATTTTAAATTAAGGATAATATCTTCACTTGCATCATTATAAAGATAATCATTATTGAAATATATATAAAATTTTAGAAATTGAAATTTCAAAATAGAAATATTTTTTGAAAGATAACATAATACCAAATAAGAGTTCAAGTTGTAGTAAAAGAGTTGCGCCATAACCAAAGAATCGTTCATATTGTGTCAACATTTCTGCTTTGCCATAAATACGAGTTATTATACCTACGAGATTTGAGTAAATGTTAGTCTTTTTTGATGTAGTGTTTCTTAATTAATATCTAACTATTATCTAGAAGGTTTAAATTTTAAGGTTATTTACATATAATTCAAATAACTCAAATATTTTACATGGTTAATATCAAATATCAAAATGGAGTCATACTGAAAAAGAAATACACTAACTAAAGAATATTTTAAACTTTTAGATAGCCGAACAAAAATAAATTTTGAATTAAGGATAGTATTTCCCTGGATCAAATAGCACTGTTGCCTCTCTGCCACAGACCGAAATAATACCTATAATCACATCGTCTGATGCCACTACGTCTACCCTGGCTGGAATAGCATAAAATCTGGCTGGAGCACCTGATGACTGAGCTCCCCCAGGACATGCTGGAGCTGAACGGCCCCCTCCTGACTGGCCTCCCCATTTAGGACGGCCCCTACCAACCTGACCCCCACCCCTAGGTGGTCGTGCTGCTGGTGCTGAAGGTCTAGGCTGGTGACTATGCTGTACGGCCTTGCCTCGATATCTGGGACACTGCCTGATCATATGGTCCAGCTCCCCACACTCGAAACAACCTGTACGTGCCATAGTCTGCTGCCCTGAAGAAGAAGAATCCTGAAGGGCTGGGGGTTGACAGGAATCATCTGGCATGGCACTAAAATAATAAGCGGAGGATCCTTGGCGGCTGGAGAAACTGCATGGTGCACTCTGGATAGCCTGGGGATGATAAGAACGCTCTGGCATAGCACTAAACTGGGGCATGACTGGAACAACCCCAGGAGGTAGTGAAGGTGCTGAATAGGAAGGCCGGTTGAACTGACTACCTCCGAACTGACCTTTGCCCCTGGCTGGAGCACCCCTGAAGTTACCTATAAACCTGGCCCTCTTGCCCTGCTGACCTGGCTGACCTTGCTCCCTGATCCTCACACGGTAACCCTCGATACGTCAAGCTATCTCGACTACGAGCTGATATGGGGTACCCACCTCTACCTCTCTGGCCATGGAGGTCCGAATGCCCTGATGTAAGCCCGCCACAAACCATCGAACCCTCTCTGCATCTGTGGGCAGTATCATGAGAGCATGGCAAGATAACTCCGAAAACCTCGCCTCATAATCTGTCCCTGCTCTAACCTCTCGAACTGACCCTGAAGCTCCTCCCTCTCAGACGGTGGAATGTATCTATCCAATAATAGCTGGGTGAACTGACTCCAAGTGAGAGGAGAAGAATCCGCTGATCTTTTAAGAACATATGACTTCCACCAGTGGCGAGCTCTTCCCTCAAGCTGAAATGTGGTAAAGTCCACCCCATGTGACTCCAATATTCTCATATTGTGCAGTCTGTCCCTGCACCTGTCAAATAAAACTTGCGCATCCTCACCCCTCTCACCCCCGAAGGTCCGCGGGCGAAGTCGGGTCCATCTATCAAGCCTCTTTTGCTGGTCCCCTCTCTGTAACTGGCCTGGGCTCTAGTACTGCTACCCCAGGCTGAACCCCGATCACGGGTAGGATATCTAGGGTACGATGTACTGGTGTTGTTGCCCCTGTAGCCTGAGCGATAGGGGTCTGGGATCCCCCTCCTGCCTGAGAAGTAGCAGGATCTGATAGAAGTATACCTGTCTGTGACATGGTATCCATAAATCTCAACATACGGCCCATGACCTCTTGGAAGCCTGACGCCGTCATAAAATCAACTGGTGCTGGATCTACTGTAGGCAGATCATCCCGCTCCTCAATATACGGATCCTCAATCGGTGCAACCGGTGTAGCTCTAGGATGCCCTCGTCCCCTACCACGGGCAAGTGCTCTACCTCTACCCCTACCACGGCCTCGAGCGGTGGGGGCGGCACCCTCTCCTGGGTCAGGCACATGAGATGCACGCGTCCTCACCATCTGTGAGAGAATAGAAGCATGAATTTAGTAAATCATAGACTACACGATAGGGTAAGAACAAATAGAGGTTTCCTAACATCCTGTAGCCTTCTGAAGATAAGTACAGACGTCTCCGTAACGATCCGCAAGACTCTACTGGGTTGTCCTGGGACTCGTGAGATTTACGTGAACCTAGATCAACAACGAGGTTAGGCAAGCCAACATAAATTCTACTAAGTGTACCCTACACATACGATTAATTAATCCAACTTTTACCAGTTTTAAGCATTTATTTACAGGATATTAGTCGGTGACATGAAAATAAAACATTTGGTACGTGAGTCAAAAGATAAACATATGCATGAAAATGCAACCCAACAACCCAAAATGTACGCACGTGTGTGCCAGGAACTAGTATCACGAGTGTCGCGGGCAACTATCAGAATACATAAAAATATATACAATCCCATAGTCTGAATGAAATAGATGGGAAATAACAAAAGGAAACTCCAAGGTGCTTCCTGGAAATAGCCAGGAAGAGCAGCTCACCGAGAAGTATAACCAACCCCAGTCAGTATCTAGCACCGACTGATGATCAGACGTACCAACCTCCGGACCTGTACAGTCAAGTACAGAAGAAAAGAAAGTGCAGCATGAGTACATACATAAGTACGTACCCAGTGAGTATCCCGCATAATCTCGAAGAAGTAGTGACGAGAAGTCGACTCGATACTCACTATGGTCCAACAATAATAATGTAAGATAGGATATATGGAAAACAGTAGGCATGTAACAGAGTACAATAAATAAGAAGAACTCACAGAGTTTCCAAATAAACACTAAAACAATAGCAACTCCCTTTTTATTCTTCCTCAAAACCATCATCAAATCATAAGTCGGGAAACAGTTGCGAGCAGACATACACGCATAAGTGTACGACATTTGGCTAGAGTCCTAAGGGAGAGTAGCTATGCACTGCCGGGGATCGAACGGCCCGTACCAAGAGTGCATGCTCGCCGTGTAATCATATCAAGAGTAGCTATGCACTGCGGGGGATCGACCGGCCCATACCAATAGTGCATGCTTACCAATAATCAAGCCTACGCACTGTCGGGGATCGACCGGCCCGTACCAAGAGTGTGTTTATTAGGAAATCATGTAGTAGCATGGTATAACTTCGTCCATGCACTATTGGGGATCGACCAGTCCGAACCAAGAATGCATTCTCAATAAATTCCCTGTGTACTTCCGGGGATCGACCCGGCCCGTACCAAGAGTGTACTAATAATCCGCCGTGGCGTACGGCCCGCTCCCATAAGAGTGGAGGAAACTTACATATCGCTCGCGGAATGGAAATTGTAAAGCGACAACATGTGCGTACCAATTATCAAGCCTACTTCACAAATTGGAATTTTCCAAATTATTTAATCAAATGAAATACTCAATAAGACGGTGATATATTCAAGCAAGAACATATAACATGTAAATCATTTCAAAGCAGAATCCAAGGCATGTTGTGGTCCTAGTCTACCCGGACATGATAGGCGTAGTCGCTACTTGCGAATTCTCGTCACGTGGTACGCACGTAGCCCCTATAACAATATATACAACACATAGAATACCTATGGGGACATTTATCTCTTTCAAGGTTAGGAAGGAGACTCACCTCGATAAAAGCACTCCTCAGACCAAGGACCGGATCAAAGGATGCGCCCGAATCTCCGAAACTACTCTTGATGGCTCATAACTAGCCAAACATAGTATAATTAAGTCAATTTAAGGTTCAAGAAGAGGAATTAGCAAGAATTCCTCAAAATTTAATATTCTTGGCGATTCTTGAAATTTCGACTTCGGGCCCACGCGTTCGGATTTCGAAGATTCTTGGAGGAATAGACTGCTCGAAGCCTAAGGAGCGAAATTATATAATTTGTTCAAGAATTTATGGCTAATATGGGATAATTCACTAATTTCTAAAAACCTTATTACAACCCCAAAACCTAGGTTTTTCCAAGAATTAGTAGTTAATTTCCTTGTTAAATTCATGCATGAAACTAGATAAATGAAAGGAATTACTTACCTCTGCTGAGTTTGGGTGGAGAGCAGGTTCTTGAAGCTCCTAGCACTCTCAAATGGAGGTGAAATGAAGAAATCCCGTAATTTTGGGCATTTAAATGAGGCTGCCTACATGGGTTCTGCAGCTGCGACTTTGGGACCGCAGGTGCAGTCTCGCACCTGCGAGAAATTGGTCGCTCCTGCGATGGGGGTCGCACCTGCGAAGAAATTGATCGTGCCTGCGATGGGGGTCGCACCTGCGAAGGCCTTGACCGCAGGTGCGGTCTCGCACATGCGGTCACACCATTTTGGCCTCGTGCGGGGTCCGGGAGGCCCCTGGGCCCACCCGAGCCCCTGACAAAATATACCAACGAGTCCCAAATCATAATACAGACTCGCTTGATCCTTCGGAACACTCAAAATAACGCTAAAACTCGAATTCACACCCTTAAACTTCAAGAACCAAACTTAGGAATTTTAAGTTTTCTAACTTCACTAACAGTGTGCGGAACTGACCTATACATCTCGGAACGAAACCAAATTTCACGGATTACTCACATAACATCCAACGAACTTGACCGTACGATCAAATCGCCAAAACAACATCATACACATAGAATTAAACCTCAATATCCATGAATTCTCTCAAATTTCCTGAAGATATGAAATCATCCATTTTTAAGTTCGAAACACGTTAAATGAAATCCGATTTCAACCAATCTTTACAGGAAGTGCCTAAAACATATATATGACCTGTACCGGGCGCCGGAACCAAAATACGGGCCCGATACAATCACTTTCTAATCAGATTTTATTTTCAATTTCCTTAAATATTTTCAGAAAACAATTTCACTCAAAAATTCATTCCTCGGGCTTGGGACCTCGGAATTGGATTTCAGGCATACACCCAAGTCCCATATTTTCCTACTGACCCTCCGGGACCGTCCAATCATGGGTCCGGGTCCGTTTACCCAAAATATTAACCGAAGTCAAATTTATTCATTTTAATATCAAATCTTAGCATTTTTCAGTGAATTTCATATTTAAGCTGTCTGGCTACGCGCCCGGACTGTGCACGTAAATCGAGGTAAATACAAAGGAGGTTTTCAAGGCCTCGGGAGTACATGATTGGTGACAACATAGGTGATGACTCCTTTGGGTCGTCACATCAGATGTACTTCTTGTTGTGTTAGGCCGTGGGCGTTTGGATTGTTGTGCTTGTTGGCTCGAGTAGCAGCTCGTTTCTTTCCTTGAGCGGGAGGTTGTCGCGATGCTAGGGATTTCTTTGGTTCCATTCCTTTAAATTAATCAATGAGTGAGTCTGTGATAACATATTGAGAACAAATAAAGAATCAAGAAGTTTCTGCTATTAGGTATGCGATAGCATAAAAACGCTCCGAGACGCAAACCTATCGCATAATACACCCCTCAGAAACAAAGAAATATATGCGCTCCGCAGAAGTGGCTGTAGAACAACTTATGCAACCGCAAATTTGTCGCATTTTGATCTTTAGATTTGGCAAATTTGATGCCTCAGTCTGCGATACTTTTGTGGTCCGCGAAACGTTTTAACAGTCACGAATCCAACCGCACAAGATCGTTTTAGAAAGATACCTAAGGCACAAGATGCGATGACTCTGCAAACCGCAAACTAGTTGTTGAGGCATATATACTTTCAAAACAATGCATGGGTATCAATTAATATTTTTCTGTAATTTTAAAAAGGATTTCTAATTAATTTATTCCATTATTTTATTGTCCAAATAATTAAATATTGCATCACGAATGATTTTATAATAATTTATTGCTTAATTTTATCATCTATATTTATATCAAGCTTTAATTGTTTTATGCATAATTATATTTACGTCTTTAGGTTATAATTGCAATAACTTTGCATTAATAGCCCATGTGTGCATGATTACTTGATTACACGAAAATGACATTTATATTTTTATAATATTAAGTAAATATTTTAAATCATTTTCATGCATAAGTATTTTTTATCATTTATTAGCTATTTTTATAAATTATTTTATTAAATCAATTGGGTATTCAACATATAGCCTCTTTTAGTTTGATTTTCGGACCTTAGCCCAATTTCCACCCCAGCCCAATTACATTAACCCATAACCCTGATCCATAACCGCCCCAACCCAGGTTCAATCCTGGTCGTTGATCCCAAAAGATCAACGGTCCAGGATTTACCTTCCATTTTTAATTAACCAAACAACCCCAAAACCCTACCATTCTTCCAAAACGGTCTTCCTTGAAACTCCTTCCTCATCTCTTCTCTCTCACCCTCATCCTAACCCTAGCCCGCCGTCACTAAAACCCTTTCGATTCATGGGTTTTGTCTTCAATTTCAGGCCTTACCCGACCTCGTATCTCTATTCTGTTATGATTTTCGTATCACTTGATGGAATATCAAAGAGATTCGAACCAGATTTGGTTCAAATCCCTCATGTTCTCGATGAAACCGTCTGTGTTCATTCCTATGTATGTGAGTACTAATACCTTCGTGTTTATGGCTTCAAATCTCTGGTTCAAACCATATTTTTCTCATCTCTAATCATTTTTTTACATAACCTTATTATTTCTGGCTAAATCCATTCAGATCTCTTTAGATCTGAAGTGGTTTGAATTTGTTTGTTCCTTTTCCTTTAAGATTCTGCTATTTTTTCCTATCATTGTTAACCGATTTTTGTTTTTCCCTAAAAACTAGGTTTTCAATTTTTTTTAAGGGTCTCTGCAAAAATGTTTGAAAACATTTAAGTGTTAACTCCGCTTTTCTTCCTTTACTTTTTCGATTGATTTTCATCTCTTTGTCTTCATGTCCTAAAGTTCAAATTATTCTATTGCTTGCTATAATATTTGCCCGTTTACTTTGGCTGTCAATTAAATTGATTTACTTGCTTAATTTGGGTTTGAAATTATATTTCTTTTTACAACTGATATCTCTCTGAAAGAACTTTACCTATTCTTTCCTTATATGTGATTTGTAATTGGTACTACTTTTCTTAATTATATTACTGGCCTGAATTCTGTGCTTTGATTGTTATGACTGACCTATATGTGATCTCTGGACTTATTTCTTACCTTATTAAACCTCAATCTTAGATGCTAATTGATTCTCCTTAATCTAAGTGATACTTCGGTGATTCTTTCTTATTAATTGATTTGTATTGATTTATTAATTGATTTTTGAATACTTTATTTGGGTTTTGTTGATTTGCCTGCCTTATTTGGTTTACTCTATTGTATGCTATATAAACCTTTCATTGTTCTGATTTTAAACACACGTTGAGACACAAGCTCACGCTTAAAAACGTACACTCACACACTTACACTCACGCAACTTGAGTTCTTTCTATCATTCTGACTTGTTGCATTGTCTAGTCGGCTGAAAGCCAAGGCTAGACTCTGGGATTCAAATTGCCATATCCTTCTTATTTACTCTCTCCCTAACTGGTATGCCTTGATTTATGTTATTTTATTCTATTTTATATGTTATGTAGTCAGTTTGATATAGAACTCAACATGCTTCTGTTTGGATACCTGATTCCCGACCTTCTCTTTCTCAACTACTATGCCTTAGTTCTTATTATCTTGTTCTGTTCCATGAGAATTATATGATTAGTTTATTTTAAACCTCGATATGCTTTTGTTTGCCATATAGTTCCTATTTATTTCTCTCTCAACTAGCATGCCTCAATTTCTGTTAACCTACTCTGTTATGTGTGCTTACCTTAGCATGTTTTCTGTCTGATCCATGGTTTCTGTTTACCTCTTTCTAGACTAGTATGCTTTAGTTCCTTTTCAATGTATTTTCCTGTTTAGATACTTCAAACTTCAACATATTTCTGTTTAATACACGTCTATATGGCCTCACCTAGAGGCAATTAATGAACTAAGTAATCTTCAGTAATGTGAAACCTTGTTTGATTCAGTTGCATGTTCCCTATTCTGAACATGTTTAGATATTGCTAGCATGTGTGGTCAGTTGTGTCTGTTAATCCTTGCTCCTATGACTGCTTTAAGTACTGGTCTGAGTATTTAGTTTGAATAAACACCAATTTACTTGAACCTGGTGCTAAAATTGGATTATGTCTTCTCTAGTTGCACCATGTCGTTTGAATTTGTTTGCTCCTAAAAAATAAAACTGTTCTTCTAAAACTATCCCCGTACCCCTTATATTCTATTTTCCAACTTCTACTCTTAGTTATCTAGGTTCTTACCACCCCCAATGTGAGCATTGCCTAGGGTCCTTGAGATACCTCCGAACTCTGACACATTTGGGCTGGTCTTCCAATCTTTTACAAACTGTTGTTCTAAGTAAGGTTCTGGTGTGAGCATTGCCCGGGGTCCCTGAGGCCCTTGGGAGCTTTGACACACCAGAAGCCCAATTCTGTATCATGGATGGACCACCTGTATACTTTAGACTAGCTTTGCTTGAAGGCGGTTTCCAGGTTAATATTGGGCTTGCTAAGGCTCCCTATAGCGTAATGACTTTTTACTATGTAATTTATTCATTATTGAGCTATAATAATCTCTGTAATAAACGGATATGGAGTTATTAATAAAAAGTCANNNNGGGGGGGGGGGGGGTTCTTTTTATCTTTGTTCAAGCTCGGGTAGAAATCCTGCCTATAGGTCCACTGTGTTGATTTTTTATGTGCATGCTACTGGTTGTTTAGAGATCCTGACCATATGATTTCCTTCTGACTATTTATGATTTTGAATTATTATATTTTTGGCATATTAGAGACACTGCCTATAGGTCTTTTACAATTCTGCATTAGAATCCATGTTTGTAGGATCTACACATATTTCCAATCTCAATGTGCATTGGTGGTCATGCTTATATGATTCTATTTGTTTGAGCTAATAAACTTTCCTGGAAATTTTCTTTAAAAATTTGGCCCCAATGTGATTAATTGATATCATGCCTATAGGAAATAAAAAATCTGTTTCAACTTAGATACCATGCCTACAGGAATAAAAGGAACCAGTTTCAAAACCTAGAAATCTATGTCTATAGGATTTAAACTAATAGATATCATGCATATAGGGTAAATCAGTTATAAATTTAGAAACCACGCTTGTAATCAGTTTCAACACTTAGAAATCATGCCTATAGGAGTTAACTAATTCTGCAAAAGTAGAAAATATACCTATAGGATCTAAAGAGGTAAAAACATGTCTGTTAAAATCAGTAACTCGTTGTTATAGGTCTATAATTAACAGTTGTAGATACCATGCCTATAGGATTCTGTTCTGGTTAATCACTTAGGCAAACCTATAGGTTTACTAAGAATTCTGGGCCTAAAACTGTGATCTCTTGCTGTTTGAAATTTTCCTAGATTCAGAACTTAATCAAAATCAGTACGTAAATTGATAGGTCCCGATGCTCTCCTTAAATAAACTTCTTCTCTACATTCTTGTACTACTCATCTAGATATCCTTCCTAAAGGATCCTAAGTTAATGAAATTTGTTGATTGAGCTGCGTGCATTTGTTGACTATTTGTGGAGGTTAACATGAGCCTTTAGTTGTTCTTCTGTGATAGTCCTATTTGAATTTTGTTTGTCGCCTAGCTTTTTCTCATTTTTAGCAACCTAGGTCAGTATAGAACCACCTTAAATAGAGGTCCTAAACACCTCCAGGACCATAGGGAAAGGGACGGGTAGTGCACGCATAAGGCACGAGTTAGAAGCTACTAAAACGCTTAAGTAACAACTGAAAGATAGTAATTGGGTAGTAAAGGAGATGATGACATGTGCGCTAATACTATGTGTAGCAGCCCACCTGGGGAAAGTTACCAAATATTGCATGGAAATGATCCTGTAGGCTAAAAAACATAGGACCCCTTTAATTTCTATTTTAAAATAATAGTTGTCTAAACTACTTTATTTTCCTTTAAAGACTAATTCGCTTAATTAAGTTCGATCGAGACCCATCGTTGTGGACCTCGTGGGGTGCCTAACACCTTCCCCTAAAGAATATTTCGAGCCCTTACCCGATCTCTGATGATGCAACTAGTTTGATAAGTTAATTACTTTAGGTGCCCTAACGCACCTTAATCCGTTAGGTGGCGACTCTTCAAATCCCATATCCCATCCCAAAAGGAAGGGAGTTGTCTCAGAAATGTCGAAACCCGATTTTGCACGAGAAAAAGAGGAGGGAGGAGGGCGACACCAGTTATGCGGACCACAAAGATCATTGTCCTTACTCAAAAAGTCTTCCTACCCAGATTCAAACACACAGGTCTCTAATAGCTACACTTAGTTATCGCACATAACTTCCCAACCCCTGATCTCCTAGTCCGACTTTGTAGTTTAAATACCTAAATCCCAATTTACCCACAGCATAAAATTTTCCCCCAAACAAGGATTCTCAGTTCAATCACGCACCCATGAACACCCACAGCAAGGGATTGAGAAAAAGGGGAAGGGAATGAAAGCACATGGTGTTTATATCCAATTTTGCCCTCATATTTTGAAAATACATATATACTTTCAAAATAGCATATTTTCATCATCATTTAGTTTACAAACATATACAAGCATTTTCTATAATTTTTCATAATATTTAGAGCTTTAATTTAATTTTTTTGTATTTAAATTATATAAATATCTAGTAATTATCCATTAAATTATTTTGTGACGACTTAATTAACTAGTAATTATTTTTGCACCTATAATATATATTTCAGATATTTTATTTTTATGCCATATAATTATATTAGTATTTTTAAACTATTTGTCCAATTTTGCAAAAATAGCCTATATTCTACAAATAATTGCGTTTATTATATTATTTATGCCAAAGCATCATTTTATATTTTTATAATGTTGAGTTATTATTTTAAAATAGTTTTATAGAAAAAATATTATTTTTACCATTTATTAGAATTTTTGATAATTTATTTCTAATTAATTTTTGAATGTTTCAAGAGCTGGCCCAAAATAGGCTAATATTCGGACCAATTTTGGCCCAAACCATTAGCCCAACACCCCAATTACCCCAAGCCCAAACCAAATAACCCATTAACCCAACCCGGTCGCTACCCATACCCGTCCATTAACCCGCATAGTCTTTTAAATCCTGGTTGTTGATCTCTAAGATCAACAGCCCACAACCAACCGACCCTTTTTATTACCTAACCCCCTAGAAACCCGAACCCCATTTTCCTTTACCCGCCGCTTCAAAATCCTCTCCATTCTCCCCTCTCAAACCTAGCTGCCTCACTCAAATCCTCTCCAAATCCGCCTCAATCATGGATTTCTTCCATGATTTTTTTGCCTTTCATGTGTTACCTCGGTATTATTTGCAAGGTTATGGAGTTACATAGTACTTGCCCCAATTTTGGCAAGTACCAGCCCCCAAATCGGATTCCACCACCTTTAATATTTAATATCTAGACAGTATTTCGTCTATATGGACTCATTATCAGGCTGTATAGTCCGATTCAGTGAGATTTTTGACCATATATGCTTTCCTTTTGAACTAGGGTTTGAGATATTTCATTATTCTTTACTGATTCTCAATTGATAATCTTCCTTTTCCCTTGTTTTACTAATATTTTCCTTAATTCTGTTTAATCCTCGTGTTTCCCTATTTTTTACTTTTATTTTCCATAAGAACTGACTCTATTTCGTGTGATATTTTCCTTATTCTCTGTTTTATCTAATGTATTCCTTTATTTAAAGTTTTATTTGCATGTTATTGTTATTTTCTGTTAATTTATTGAACTCCCTTATTCTATGTACTATTTTCCCTAAAAATTGATTCTAATTGGTTCTTGCATATGTTTCCTTATTTTGTGCTTAATGTTTACCGCGTTTCCTATTTTATGTATAAAATATGCTACTATATAAACCCCTTGGACAGATTTTCTAAATCCTAATTCCTGCTACTATTTTCATTACTCTCTTCTCTCACTCACTCCCTCACTACTACACTCAAACTCTCTAAAATTATTGAACAACCTCCTCTGATGCAAGCGTTGCTCGGAGCCCATTCTCGAGGCTCTTATGAACTCTGAAGCATCAGAAATTTGGGGATTTTGCTATTACATTCTTTACTCTTTTGATTCGGCTACTGGTTAGTGTTTAAACCGTCGCAATGTTTAATTTCTTTCCTTCTTCCTACACATGTATCTGAATTTATATGAGCATGATTCAACAATAATAGTGTTCAATTTTGATGTAATTCTGTGTTAATTGGCCATGAGAATAGTCTACTAATTGTATTACACTTCACTATAATTTGCACTCTGTGATCTTTTGTCTGCTGAGATTGGTTCCGCACCATGTAGCATCTTAACACGTCTAGTTTTGGACTTCAATAGCAGTCCACTTCAAAATGAGCCTGACTATTGTAGTTGTATGTTGTTTCTGCATATTGTGTTTAGATAATACTCTATGGAAACCCCCTTTTACTCAAATGAACACTTGTGGTACTAAGTCCTGTGTATATTTGAATGCTCTTTAATACTGCCCTAAAATCTGTTCTAAACTTGTTTCATACTATCCTGAGTTTCCAAAAGACAAACACTCTATTTTCTATTGACTAGGACTTTACTCCTATGCTAACATGTTTTTAGTATGCCTTGGTTCATTTGCTATTCTCTCCTTTATGTGATTATCAATATGTGTATCCCTCCATTATGTCCAAGTATTGATTAATATGGCATTAGGTTACACTTAACTTAATTTAGACCCTTAGATGTCAACTAGTGCAACCTATGTATGTTTGCAAACCTGTTTCTTCTCCTAATTCCTATGATGGTTGTTGTGTGGTCCTTTGGTTATGTGAACCTGGCTGAATTTACTGGTCTACTTGACCAGTCGTGATGTATGCTCTTTCTGTGAATTTCTGTCCATTCTCCTTACTTGTTACTCTTGTATTCTGAATTCCTATACTTAGCCAGTTAATTGGCTATTTAGGTTCTATCGTTAGCCTCCCTAGTGTGAGCACTGCTCGGGGTCCAATTGAGGCCCTTGTGAACTCTGACACAGTACGGCTTGGTCCTAGTCATTCCTTTAACCTCCAAACTGTACCTAATGCTCTACTTCCCTACCATGTATTGTGTTCTATACTGGTTGTTCCAAGTGGTGCAACAGTTAGTGATGTGGCTCATTGAAAGTGGTATGGACTTCCTTGTGGACTTGTGATCATGTGGTTCTTTATTAAAGGCCTAATAAGTAATGATGGCCCAGTGAGGCTAGGTATCTAGTTTATTTATTTGGGCCTGTTATAGGCCGGTTTATTGTCTTGTAGTGTTACTACTTTACTTATTAATTTGGGTCTGTAATAATATCTTTGTGTAAACGATTGGGGTGTTAGTTAAAGAGATGGGGTATATTTTAGTATTAATATATGGTGGGTAGATAACATACCTATATGATTGAATGATGCACCTGCTTTATGTTGTTCATTCTCTATGCACACTATAGAAAGAATGCCATTAGCATGCCTCAATATCTTTTGTTGTTATATGAGAGAACCTGCCCGTAGGAAATAAATATAATGAAACTCCTCTCTGATTTGCATTACTGCAGTATATCCACTAGAGATCATGCCTATAGAACTTTAATCATTTCATTTGTGGTTACATCACATTGTTCACCTAGAAAACTTCCCTATAAGGTTTAAAAATTAAATCAGTTTCCCAAATGTTAATCGTTAGAAATCCTACCTATAGGATGCCACTGTTGCCTTAATAACTGGTAATGATGCCCTTTTTACTTTGTTCATCATTCACTTAGGCCATTATCAAGCGTCTGAGTAATTATGAGTTTATACTCCTTCTATTACATAAATCACCTAGGCGCAACATCTACAGGACTAATAACTGAGGAATTTGCCTCCTCAATAATCAACATGTAACGACTTATGCAACCCTGCCTATAAATCTCGTTGGTTCCTAAAACTGCTTGCATGCCTTGATGCCTATCACATAGAAATCATATCTATAGGGATTTAAGTTCCTTAATCTCGAGCTGCCTAACATGAAATCTAATTGGTGTTCTTTTACTATGAAGGCTAACTTGAGCCTTTAAGTGCTTGTATGTGTAGTCCAATGTGTTTTGTATGTCGCCTAGTTTTGATATTTTTTTAGCAACCTAAGTAAAGTCTAGAACCACCCAAAATAGAGGTCCAACACCTCCTGGATCATAGGTGTGGGACGGGTAGTGCACGCATAAGGTACGACTTATAATTGAACTAATGCGCTTTAGGTAACAACTTAAAGATATTAATCAGGTAGCAGGAGATGATAGTCTGTGCATGCTGATTAATATGAGTAACACCCCATCTCGAGGGAGTTAGGAAGTATTATTTATGTTGCACGGGCTGATCCGTTAGGGTAAAAAACTTAGGACCCCCTATCTTAGTTTCCTTTTATTTTCAAGTGTTTGTACTTATTCAAAGTCTTTTATAATAATAACATTTCTCAAACTTCTTGCTCTCTATATCTTTGTTTATCTAACTAATTCACATAATTCATGTTCGGTTGGGACCCATAGTTGTGGACCTTGAAGAGTTCCAACACCTTTTCTTCGAGGTAATTTCGAGCCCTTACCTGATCTTTTGTGATGCAAACTAGACAAACCTGAGTCATTTTCAAATAGGTGCCCTAACGCACCTTAAATTGTTAGGTGGCGACTCTCCTCTTTTAATACATCCTTAAAAGAGTTTTCACATATCGAAACACAATTTCGCAAGAAAAAGAGGCGCGACAGCATGGCGACTCTGCTGGGGAATTTAGGCTCTTACCATAGCAAATTTGGCTTATATGAATTAGTCTTCTCTGATAAACGTGCTTCCTTCTTCTTTTGTTAGTTTCTACATGCACATCCCGCTCCTATTTTTCTTTTATTCATTGTTGCATGCACATCCCTATCCTATTCTCCCTATTTTTGAATTCGTATTAATATGCAAATCCCTTCCCTTCTCCACCCTTCCTTGCTCAAATTGGCTATAATATGCGTATCCCTTTTTTCTACTCACATTTATTTGCCCCAAGATACTTTTAAAATTTCTACATCATGTATCTACTCACCCCTACTCCCTCGCTTACTTTATTTCAATTCCCATATTACACAAACTAACTTCTTCTTGGTTTTCTTTCTTTTTATGTCTTTTATGTTTCATCTTAATACTGCATTTATTGCTTTCACATGTTTTATCATGCAAATATTTTACAATGTGTTATTTATCTTTGCATAAAGCATGCTCCACATCATATTCCACTCGTGCCCAATTAATACCATAGTGGCGCTTGATGAGTGCCCACATTTTTCCAAAAATTACCCTTTAATTTGGAAAGGCTTATTTGCGGTAAAACTAGTCGATCAACGGTGCAATCGACGGTTCCATGCCTTTCCCTCTCAAGTTGTCCGCTTGAGGGTACCGGTCTAGACTCTTCTAGAAACCCCACTCCAATATCAACTGTGCATGCATCATGTCAAACCTAGTATGGGTTAGAACGTTGTCCGTGTGATAATCCACTAAGGAAACCTTATCCAAAGTCCGACGGGATTTCCATAGTCCCAATGGANGTTGTCCGTGTGATAATCCACTAAGTCAAGCCTTGTCCAAAGTCCGACGGGATTTCCATAATCCCAATGGACACCATCACGATATGTGCATTATTTGGAGAAAACATGTCGGTATGTTGATCATTAATGTGTCAATAGTCAAATTTGGAGGGGAAAGGGCTAACTCTATTTGTTTTGTAGAAATGAGGCACGAAGTCCCCAGGTTTGGCATGGTTCAAAACATCCCGCCTTTGTTGCTTGATTGGTGGAAAAACCTCTCACCTAGTGACAAGAACCATGTGAAAATGGTCCTAAAAAAATTACCCTCCTTATTGGACATTCAGCCAAATAGTGCATTGATTGAGGCTGCCACTATGTTTTGGGATGAGAAAAGTGATGTCTTCCATTTTAGTGACATAGAAATGACTCCTCTCTTAGAGGAAATATGAGGCTTCGTTGGGCTCCCATGGGATAGTCCTGGTTTATTGTTACCGGAAAACCGCACTCCCCGAGGTTTCCTGAAAATGATGGGTTTCAAGAAAAATGATGAATTACTCGGCTTGAAGAAATAATACATACCATTTGAGTTCCTTTATAAATGTTACGGACATATCAAGTCATACCGACTTCACCATGATGAACTTGTCATTAATTCTTTGGGTTGGACACACTGCCGGGTTTTTATATTCATTATCTATTTTTTAGGGATGTTGATATTTCCAATGAAGAAGGAAAGGATCCACACTCGCCTAGCAATGGTTTATAGAACTTTAATGGAGGGAATTGAGGGACAAACTTACATTATCGTCCCTATGATCCTGGCTGAAATGTACCGGGCTCTAGATCGCTGCAAAAAGGGGTATGGGCACTTGGGGGATTGCAATCTGTTGCTGCAGGTATGGTTATTAGAACATTTTAAAAAAGGTGAATATCATCAAGAACTTCTGCGAAGACCGCTGAATGACCATATAACCTACCATCATCCGAAAAGAATGACATTTATCCCTGATAGGTTTGCGCAGCCTGGATGTGCTGTGAGTTGGGTGCGTTTCTTCAGCAACTTGACTGAAGAAAAGGTACAATGGATGTTTGAGTGGTTCCCTAGCAGCGAGTTCATCATTAGGTCAAGAGAAACCAGTCATCTAGTATTGATCGGGTTAATAGGAATCTATCTTTAAGCTCCTATAAAGGTAATGAGGCAGCTGGGAGAAAGCAGGTTATACCTCGGGTTTCTAACATGGTCCAGTACAGAGCAGACTTTAAGGAAAACACCATTCCATTCAAATTTGAGGCACATCATATGTGGAATCAAAAGGTCGTTGTGGAGAGAGATACCATCGAGCCAGACAGGTATCATGCCGTCCATGTGTACTTCTATCCATCATAGTTGGTAGATTATATAGCGGGAGATGTCAAGCCATGGATTAATCTAAAAATAGGGTTATTGACGATGTTGAAGCACACGTTAAATATAGGATGTTGTGCAAGAGAGTTTTCGAGTCTGAAGCCAGGCATTTGGAACAACATAAAATGGACATGGAATCAATCAACGAATGGAAAGAAATCTCTACTAAATCAACAGAGAGGTTGGAATATTTGGATAAAGGATTAATGGATCTTGAGAGGAAGATGAGGAAAAAGATCTCAGATTCTAAAAATGCAGAAGGAAATGAAGGAGGGCATCTAGCGAGGGCTTATCTGATGTTGGACATGCGCGGTCGGGGAAACATGATTGATGGAGCCAAGAAGGCCAAGCATGGAGAAGGACCCTCTGGGACCAAATAGATTAGGAAAAAATGTTTTACTGCTTTCTAGATTTATTTTAGACTTTGATTGTAATAAGGCGAATGCCATTAGTAACTCTTTTCTCATTATTGTCGTTTTAGTAGAGATTTGGTTCATTTTCACATTAATGAAATGACGCAGTTATCCGCATCAATTTTCTCCAAATCTATTTGTCGCTTAGGCCTACCTCGGGCACAACGAGGTCCCTCAAATTAGGACACGAATTTATAATATCGTAATACATGTTTAAATATCGCAAACATCCTTCTAATACTCCCTGCTGACATGGTTACCTTTTGTTTTTCTTTCTTTTGCTTATTCCCATTCCCTAAGGTTGGTTCGTGCATACTGGCATCATCGGAATATCATACCAGATCCAGAGGTTCTCTACCCCCTCCTCCACCAAGTGATCCCAAGAACAAAGGAAAAATCCAAAAGGGATTATATGACAGGTATCAGGAAAGACAACGCTACTCATGCAAAGAATGTTCAAACTTCGGATGGTCGGAGTACTCCGGCACAAAAGGATTTGGTCTTACGGCTGGAACAGAGAATATTGGAGCTACAAGGGGAACTTGAGCAGGTCCAAAACTTGGAAAACCTTTCCCTCACCAAAAACGTTCCCGACATTAACCAACAAAATGCCTAAAACCCAGCACCTCCCCAAAATACACAAAATCAACACCCGCGAAATCCTCCCGCACCTCATCAATATGACACACCTCCACAAAATATTAGTCCTCCACCAGTACCTACCCCTCTACAACATCATCACCATCCAACTCGGTTTCCACAAACCACCACCTATCACACTCCTCAAAATGCACCACAACCTACCCCTGATCCCCAAAACTCAACCAACGACCACCACTATGCCCAGAATCCTAGAGTCAATCAAAGCAACACCATATATGTGGAAACCTTACCACACACCTCACAACATACCCTATACACAACGGGATCCGCCGAGAAGGACCTGCTCATCAAGAATATGGAGGAAGAACTCAAGAAACTTACCGGTAGAGTTCAAAGTGTCGAAGGTGGTAAAGGCATCAAGGGGTTAAATTATGAGGATTTGTGTATTCATCCAGATGTAGAACTGCTAGAGGGTTACAAACCTCCTAAGTTTGAAATGTTCGACGGGACTAGTGATTCGAAGGTACATTTGAGAACATATTGTGACAAGTTTGTAAGGGTTGACAAGGATGAAAGAATCCGCATGAAGCTGTTCATGAGGAGCCTCGATGGAGACGCCCTGTCTTGGTACATCAGGCAGAACCCAATGAAATGGGTTAATTGGGTGAGCATGGCGTTAGATTTTATGGATCAATCCAGGTTTAATACGAAAAATGCGCCAGACTTTTTCTACATTCAGAATCTTAAGAAGAAGCCAATGAAAACTTTCCGCGAGTATGCTACTCGGTGGAGGTCTGAAGCGGCTAAGGTAAGGCCAGTGTTGGAAGAAGAACAGATGAAAAAGTTCTTTGTCCGAGCTCAGGACCGACAGTGCTATGAGAGACTTATGGTTATTGAGAACCATAAATGTTATTACATCATAAAATTGGGAGAAATAATAGAAGAAGGGATTATAAGTGGAATGGTGACAAATTTCGAAGCATTCCAAGCTACAAACAAAGCCTTGCAATTAGGTGGTATCTCCAAAAATAAAGAAGTAGGGGTGGTAAGGGTGGCCCAAGGTCCAAAGTCTCCTCTTACATACCAAACACCCCACCCACATATCATCCTTCACCTCCTATATACCAACAACATGCCGCCACTTACCATACTTATAATACCCAGCCAGCATACTACCATTCACCACCAGCCCACCAAAACTATCAAAAGCCTAAACCAAATTCTGATCGCAGGCCACCCAGACAATACACCCCAATTGCTGAACCCATAGATCAACTGTACGAGAGTCTGAAGGATGCTGGTTATGTCACTCCCATACCCGTTATTGCTATGGAAAATTCCTCCCAGTGGATTAATCCAAATAAGACATGTGCCTACCACTCAGGCATGAGGGGTTATACTATTGATGAATGTCACACTCTAAAGGATAAGATTCAGACGTTGATTGACACCAAAGTTATACAAGCAAAAGAGGCTGCACCTAATGTCCGTGACAATCCTCTCTCGGATCACAGGGGTGAGGGAGTAAATGTGATAGAGACCGATGAAGAATGGGATCTGGAAAGATCAATTGGACTCATTCGTTAAGGGTATAATCATAAAATACCTCCAATCACTCTCACACCTGTTGAGGTAGCCGCACCAACTCCATTTGAGGTCGAAATGACAACACCTCAGCCGCGCCAACTCCGTTTGAGGTTGAAGTGACAACACCCTTCACCGTGACGGTAGCACATAAACCATCTTTTAAGTCTAATGCTATACCCTGGGACTATGGTGCAGAAGCAAGAAGGAAAGGAAAAGCGAAAAATGGAGGATATAGGTGCAGCGCAAGGCATGACCAGAATTGGTAGGGTTTATGCCTGAAAATTTGGGAGGAACAACGAAAGAAGCCGCTTCTAAGCCTCCAGTCATTGAGACTGGACTAGATGATCTTTGGAGAAAGGTGCAGGCGAGAGAATATTCTGTGGTTGATCATATGCACAAAACCCCTTCTCAAATATCCATTTTATCACTGCTGTAGAACTCTGAGGCGCATAGGAATGCCTTGATGAAAGTGTTGAACGAAGCCTATATACCCATTAGCATTACCAGTGGGGAGATGGCCAATATGGTAGGGAAAGTATTAGAAATCCACAAAATCACTTTTCACGAAGACAAACTGGCACCAGAAGGACTGAGTCACAACAGGGAACTGCATGTTACAGTGCAGTTTGAGGATAAATTCATTGCCAGGGTCTTGAAAGATAGGGTTTCAAGTCACAACATCTGTCCATTAAACACTTTGAAGAGGTTGGGTATGGGTATGCATGAGATACGAGCAGGGAGTATGAACGTGAAAGCATTCGATGGGTATCAAAGGTCCACAATTGGGGAAACCAACCTCTATTTATGAATGGGCCCGACCAGGTTTGATGTTGAATTTCAAGTGTTAGACATATCCGCCACATACAATCTGTTGTTGGGATGACCTTGGATACATGTTGTTGGGGCCGTAGCTTCTACTCTACATCAGGCCGTGAAGTTCGAGCAGAACCATCAGGAAGTAATCATCCATGGGGACGAAAGTAATCCCATCTACACCAATCACATTGTTCCACTTATCGAAAATAGAAGGAAGTTGGGTGTGAAACATACCATCACATCGAGCATGTCAACGCAATTGAGAAAGATAAATGGTGGAGCAGCAAGATAGAAAACATATTGGCATGTACAGGGTATGAACCTGGTAAGGGTCTTAGTAAGAATCTCTAGGATATCACTAAACCAATACAGCCAAAGCGTAACGGCACAACCTTTGGGCTTGGTTATGAATACACCTGGAACGAGTATAACAATTGGTCACCACCATGGCGCGGTCCTTATTACCCTCTAGAGAAGCTAGTACCATATTTGAGGCAGTCATTTCATGAAGCCGGCATGATGTGGGGATCTGAAGAAGATGAAGTTATAGCTGGCATAAGGAATCTATTCTTGGAAGATGAAGACATGGACTGCAATGCTATAGTTGAGGAGGAGGAGGAGGAGGAGGAAGGCCTCATCATTCAGAAAATGGAGAAGGGAGTTGTTCTCAAGAATTGGATTGCTACACCATCAAGGGCCCGTCGAGTTCTTGGGTAGCCTGGCAGTTAGCATCATTCATTTTGAAAACAATTTTTATGGGCATTTAAGACATTTTTAATATTTTTCTTTTAAACGTATCTCGTTTTGAAATAATTGTCCAGATCATTGAACTGCATTTGTTTGATGTTTTAATATTTATTAATGGATTATTGTTTTAGTATTTATTATTATCCTTTACATTTTTCTCTCTACATCGTTATTATTACTTATCTTGATGGACCTACGATTGTGACATGTAATGAGACAACACAACATAAGGATAGTGACTCAGAGGAACTGGAAGAGGATGTAATACCTGAGGAAATTGTCAGAGAAGTGGAAAATTTTGGGAACAAGCCTAAGTTTAATTTGGATGAAACTGAAATAGTCAATTTGGAAATTCCGAAACAGACAAGGAAACTCGTGTAAGCATTCACCTGTCACTGTCAGAGAAAGAAGAATACATCCGCTTTTTGAAAGAGTATGAGGATATTTTTGCACAGTCCTATGATGATATGACCGGTTTGAGCACGTCTATAGTGGCTCATAAGTTTCCAACCAACCTTATGTGTCCGTCTGTAAAGTAGAAGCTCAGAAAGTTCAAGCCAGATATGAGTCTGAAAATAAAAGAGGAAGTCACCAAGCAGATCAAAGCTAAGGTTCTTAGAGTGGTTGAATATCCAACCTGGTTGGCTAACATCGTGCCGGTTCGGAAGAAGGATGGGAAAGTCAGGGTATGTGTTGACTATCGGGACTTAAATAGAGCATGTCCCAAAGATTATTTCCCATTGCCCAATATACACATACTGACCGACAACTGTGCCAAGAATGAACTCCAATCTTTTGTGGATTGCTTAGCGGGGTATCATCAAATATGGATGGACGGAGAGGATGCCTAAAAGACAGCCTTTATTACCCCATGGGGAATATATTTCTACAGAATAATGTCGTTTGGTCTGAAGAATGCTAGAGCCACTTATATGAGGGCCATGACAACCATTTTCCATGACATGATACACAAGGAGATAGAGGTGTACGTGGATGGCGTCATCATCAAATCTAAGAAGGGTACAGATCACATAGCAGACTTGAGGAAATTCTTTGATCGACTCCAAAGGTATAATTTAAAACTGAATCCCGCAAAATGTGCTTTTGGGGTCCTTGCTGGAAAGTTGTTAGGGTTCATCGTCAGTTGTCGAGGAATTGAGTTACACCCGTCAAAGGTTAAGGCTATCCAAGATTTTCCACCTCCAAAGAACAAGAAAGTTATGATGAGTTTCTTAAGGCGTCTCAACTACATCAGCCGTTTCATAGCACAACCAACTGTGATTCGTGAATCAATTTTCAAAATGCTGAAGAAGGATGCTGCAACAAGTTGGACTGAAGAATGTCAGAAAACTTTTGACAAAATCAAGGAAAATTTGTCCATGCCACCAGTCTTGGTCGTTCCAGAACCTGGGAGACCTCTGCTACTCTATCTATATGTACTGGATGGGGATTTTGATTGTGTCTTGGGACAACACGATGAGACAGGAAGGAAAGAACTGGCCATATACTATCTGAGTAAGAAGTTCACACCCTACGAAGCACAGTATTCTTTGTTGGAATGCACTTGTTGTGCTCTGACATGGATAGCTCAAAAGTTGAGGCACTACTTTTGTGCCTACACCACATATCTCATATCAAGGATGGATCCTCTGAAACACATTTTCCAGAAACACATGCCTACCGTTAAGTTGGAAATATGGCGGATACTATTGAGTGAATTTGACATTGTCTATGTAACTCAGAAAGCGGTCAAGGGACAGGAATTAGCCGATCATCTGGCAGAAAATCCTATAGGAGGAGAATACGAACCGTTGAAAACATATTTTCCTGATGAAGAAGTATCATTTGTAGGGGAAGATATCATCGAAACCTACGACGGTTGAAGAATGTTCTTCGACAGGGCTGCAAATTTCAAAGGAGTGGGTATTGGAGTGGTTTTTTTATCAGAGACAGGTCAGCACTATCTGCTTTCCGCAAAACTCAAATTTTTGTATACCAACAATATGGCAGAATACGAGGCTTGCATCTTGGGGCTCAAGTTGGCCATTGACATGAACATTCAGGAATTGCTGGTAATTGGTGATTTAGATCTTTTGGTACACCAGGTTCTGAGAGAATAGGCTACAAAGAATACCAAAATATTGTCGTATCTATACTATGTAAAAGAATTGATGAAGATATTCACAAGGATAGATCTCAAACATGCTCCGAGAATCCAGAATGAGTTCGCAGATGCGTTGGCCACTCTATCTTCCATGATACAGCACCTAGACAAGAATTTTATCTATCCTATTCCAGTAGGGATCCATAATCAGCCAGCTTATTGTGCTCATGTTGAAGAAGAATCTGATGGGAATCTGTGGTTTCATGATATCAAAGAATACTTGGCAAAAGGGGAGTACCCGGAGCATGAAAATCATACTCAAAAATGCACACTCCGAAGATTATCCAATTTCTTCCAAAGCGGGGGAATTCTTTTCAGAAGGACTCCGGATTTGGGGCTATTACGGTGTGTTGAGGCCAAGGAAGCATCCAAATTTCTCGAAAAGATACATGCCGGAACATGCGGACCACATATGAATGGCTATGTTTTAGCTAAGAAGATATTAAGGGCAAGATATTTTTGGATGACTATGGAAACGGACTGCATATGTCCAAAAGTGTCATCAATGCCAAGTGCATGCAGATATGATATAAGTGCAACCAAATGAACTTAATGCAACAAGTGCACCTTGTCCTTTCTCCGCTTGGGGATAGATGTCGTTGGTCCAATCGAACCTGCCACTTCAAATAGGCACAAGTTCATTCTAGTGGCCATAGATTATTTCACAAAATGGGTTTGTCACGCAACGAGCCTGGGGGAGAGATGGGCACCGAGTGCCTCATCTATCCTTGCGTACCAACTTGCAACTCAGGAACTCTGGACATATAATGTCATACTTTGTCCAGGGGCCATATATCAAGACAATTTGCGAAGAAAAATATAAAAAATATTGGAAACTAACACTACCTAAATGTCAATATAAAGCTGGGCCACCAAGGCCGTCATAACTACTACAACTGACAAGCCAACAAAATATACATACAGGACCTACAAGCCCAACATACTGCACTAATTGACAGGATATGTCTACAAGCCTGTACTGATGGATGTACCGTGATCGGAACAGGGCCCTGACCTACCCATAACCTATATGCATATATACACAAGGTGTACACAAAACTTCTAGACTCGAAAAACCCAAAGGACGTGGAGCTTACCGATAAAGTTGAAATTGGGCAACACCTACTGAGGAGATCTACCAGCCTGTCTATCTTAACCTGCACACATGAAATGCACCGTCCCTAGAAAAAGAGACGTCAGTACGAAATAATGTACCGAGTATGCAAGTCAATAATATGACTGAAAGCTAAAACTGAACGAATAATATAATAGCTAAAATTAACTGGGAGTCAAAGATAATCTGAATATATGCTCACATGCTGATACTGACTCAACTTTCTCAATATAGTAAATAAAATAGCTATCCGGCCCTATAAGGATCGGTATATATATATATATATAACTGCTCTGATGTAGTAGGATTGCTCATAGGTGCTCGGCCATACTAGGTTTTCTATCTCGGCCAGCTGGGCTCGCTCATAGGCGCTCGACCACAGTAGGCTTGGTATATAACTTACCATTTGATCATAGGTTGCCCAATAGGGGCCTGCCCATCGATTATAGCTCGATGGTAATGAAAATACTGTAATACTGTATATATAGGCTCTTTGCTCTATTGACTGGAACAAGATAGTATTCAGTTGAATATGAAGTCCCGATAAGGAGAATACTATAACTTATGAGACTAGGAAATGTACGTAAATTCGGGAGTATGAACTTCTCTTTATGTCTCGTTAGCAAACACATGTAGTTATTGGATCATGCCAAAATGAAGAAAGGTTTAGCCTTAACATACCTGAAGTAGGGAAGAATTCGTATGATATTCTTGTGAAGGATTCCACTGTACTCCCTAAAAATTGAAAAATCTCATTTTGATTTATTGAAGATCCGCACCCTTCTACGTTAACTGCCGGTTGTCTTCTCTGTTAGCTTCAGATTGCCCATACTTAGAGTTATTTGTTATCCTCTTAATCGTTCAAAGATGTGTATCTTTGAATTTTTCATATTCAAAGATATGTAACCTTTTAGGATTTAATAATTCATTCTGTAGGAAGATAAGTATCTTCTGATTGTTCAAGATTTGTAGCTTTTTCTAATTACATGGCTTATCTTGGAATTAGTTGCCACCTAATCCAATATGACTAAGAGTCATTTGTTTTGTTAGTGGCTTGCTGCCACGTGGGGGTGGGGTGGGGTTTTAATCTTATCCCAAACTCACTAGTTAATTAGGTAATATTTAGTTACCCATTAATTAATCAATTACCCACATAATTAAGAATTATCTCAAATTACTTAAAATACTACTTATTCTTAATACCCCTTATACATCATACTATCATGGTCATATGGTACATTGTATGGTACTAGTCCATAAATATCGGGTATTATCGCTCGGCTCGTATTTTATCCCAAATCGACAACCTTTAACGAAACCCATTTTCTTTGATCCGATTACCCTTTTTCTTTCACGGAACTTACTTATTGCTTGATATAAATAGCATAAATGCTTATAATCTCAAGAAAATCTCATCCCCGAGTCTATTTCAATTAACTGAAGACAAAACTTTAACGTACGAGAAACGTGATATGTAACAGGGTTGAAGTCGCATCTTACAAGGTTGTAACTAAGAAAGTCGTCGCATATTTCATTAGGGATCGTATTGTTTATTGATTCGGGGTGCCAGAATCAATCATCACCGCCGCCGCCGCCGCCGCCAACCTTAAAAATGATCTAATGAAATCTATGTGTCAGACCTTCAAGATCAAGCATAAAAATTCCACAACATACAGGCCTCAAATGAATGGATATGTGGAAGCCGCCAACAAGAACATCAAGAAAATATTGAGGAAGATTGTAGACTATCTAAAACAATGACACGAGAAATTAACATTTGCCTTATTAGGATACCGTACCACAATTTGCACATCAACCGGGGCAACTCCCTACTTACTGGCCTATGGTACTGAAGTTGTTATCCCCGCCGAAGTCAAAACTCCTTCTTTGAGAATCATACAAGAGGCTGAACTGAGTGCTGCAGAATGGATACGAAGTCGCTATGAATAACTGGCTCTCATTGATGGGAAAATAGTGAATGCGGTATGTTACAGTCAACTTTACCGGAACAGAATGTCCAGAGCTTTCAACAAAAGGGCCAGACCTAGATAATTCACCACCAGGGAAGCTGGTGCTGAAACGGATCTTCCCACATCAAGATGAAGCCAAAGGGAAATTTTCACCCAATTGGCAAGGGCCCTACATGGTTAGAAGAGTACTAACAGGAGGAGCACTCATACTTGCAGAAATAGATGGAGAAGTTTGGCCAAAACCTATCAACTGCGACGCAGTCAAAAGATAATATGTTTAGATTGTTTACATTTATTCATCTGGTGTAGCTGAACTACTCTTGACCTGATTCCCGTTTAAGAGGGGATACGTAGGCAGCCATGTGGGTTTTGTCACATCTCAATAAAATCTTCATTTTTCCATGGACAGAAACTGGGGCAGAATTTTGAGGAGGACCCTCAAAATTCTGAAGCAAGTCCAACCAACTTCGTCATATGCAGAATGGTCAGAGAATTGCTTTTACACTGGGGCAGAATTTTGAGAATGACCCTCAAAATTCTAAAGCAAAGAAGTCACAATGTCTCTAAAATACGTCACGGTCATTGGTTCATCTAACTTACTTGATATTGCATACTACTATATTTTTAAGATAATCACATTTATCAAATGCACGCATATTTTCTCAAAACTTTATTTCTATAAAAGCCAGATGTTACCCGGGGTAACTGAAACAGGGTCTCAAGATAGAAGTACAGGCAAAGAAGAAGACAAAAGCGCGAACCAACCTTCCTCGCAAAACTCACGATTTTTCTTTAGATGCAGGAACAATGAACATAACGGGAATATTCACAAATGCGTATCAAAATCACTATCTTCACAACAACAAAGTTGCCAAACGCAAACACATCTCCACCTAAGAAATACTTTGGTTTTTCACTATCACTCATTGCTTTCTTGCTTGAGTCTAAGCATTGCCTCCCTAACTTCATAAGTCTAATAAATGCCTTTCTTTGCATGCGGCTAAGCATTGCCTCCCTAACTGCATAAGGCTAAGAATTGCCTTTCTTTGCATGAGACTAAGCATTGTCTCCTCTTCTTGCATGAGGTTAAGCATTGCCTCCCAAATGGCATGACACTAAGCACTTTCTCCTGATTGCATGAGACTAAGAATTGTATCCTCTTCTTGCATGAGGCTAAGCATTGCCTCACTAATTGTATAAGGCTAAGCATTGCCTTTCTTTGCATGAGACTAAGCACTGTCTCCTAATTGCATGAGAATAAGCATTGTCTCCTCTTCTTGCATGAAGCTAAGCACTGCCTCCCTAATTGCATGAGGCTAAGCATTGCCTCCCTAATTGCATGAGACTAAGCATTGTCTCCTCTTCTTGCATGAGGCGAAGCATTGCATCCCTAATTGCACAAGGCTAAGCATTGCCTTTCTCTTCATGAGACTAAGCATTGTCTCCTAATTGCATGAGACTAAGAATTGTATCCTCTTCTTGCATGAGGCCAGGCAATTCCTCCCTAATTGCATGAGGCTAAGCATTGCCTCTCTAATTGCATAAGACTAAGCATTGTCTCCTCTTCTTGCATGAGGTTAAGCATAGCCTCCCTAATTGCACAAGGCTAAGCATTGCCTTTCTTTGCATGAGACTAAGAACGGTCTCCTCTTCTTGCATGAGGCTACGCACTGCCTCCGTAATTGCATGAGGCTAAGCATTGCCTCCTTTATTGCATGAGACTAAGCACTGTCTCCTCTTCTTGCATGAGGCTAAGCATTGCCTCCCTAATGGCATGAGACTAAGAATTTTCTCCTAATTGCATGAGACTAAGCATTGTCTCCTCTTCTTGCATGAGGCTCAGAATTGCCTCCCTAATTGCATAAGGCTAAGCATTTCCTTTCTTTGCATGAGACTAAGCACTGTCTCCTAATTGCATGAGACTAAGCATTGTCTCCTATTCTTGCATGAGGCTAAGCACCGCCTCCCTAATTGCACGAGGCTTAGCATTGCCTCTGTGAGCATGTGATTTTTACTCGCCGTGTTGTCCTATAAAAATCCCTATAAATCAATGGATTTTATGAATTTTTGTTGATTTTTCGGTAATTAATTGTGAATCACTTGCATTGTTTGTATATCCATGATTCATTTTTTCAAAATTATTAAAATTTCGCATTATCAAGGAATTATGAAGTTATTATCAATTAAATAATAGACGAACGACGAGTACCTAACGTAATATAGTCTTTAATAACTAATTACTATGAAAATTAATTATTTTTTATTCGATAAATCATAGATTTAATTAAGAATATATAATTGGATATTTTATTCTTAATAAATATGTAATCAGATGAAAAATAAGGTTTAAAATTAATTGCTATATTTTTGGATTAAAGTAGAGTTTAATTTAATTAGAATAATTAAGCTAATGAGTTAAGAAAAAAAACAAAATGACATGGGCCAAGAAAGACCCAGGCCCAACCCCTATTTCTATACACTCGGACAGCCCAGCCCAAACCCCTTACACCCGGCCTGCCCAAACCCAGTACCCAAACGACGCCGTTTAGCCTTCCATTCACCTCAGCCGTTGGATCATTTTGATCCAACGGTCCGGAACGAACTACCTAACAATTATTTAACTGTCCAAACCCCACCCCATACCCTCATTCGATCCGAAACCCAACCCCAACCTAAACCCTAGCCGCCCCCATCTCCTTCATCTCTCTCAACCTCTAACCTAAACCCTAGCCGCCCCTGAAACCCCACTGTCGTCCGGCCACCAGACCCCCTCCAATCAACCCCAACTTCCCACCGGACGACCACCATCACCCCCTATGTCACCTCCCATTATCAACCCTCCTAAAAAACCAATAGATTTTCCTGGGTTTCAGATCTAAGAATCTGAAAACCCCAAAAATTTCTCCCCAGCCGATTTGAGGAAAACCAATGGTTCAGACCTTCATGGGTCGATTGCTCTTAACTAGAGCAATTGATTCATGAAGGTTTGATTCATTTTTTCAAACCCCCATCAGATCCGGTAAGGTCCAGTGACCCCCTTTCTCTTTCCCGGCCAAAAACCCCTTTTTACGGGTATCCCCTCTTCCCTTTCTAATTGTTTTGGTGGTATTGGCATGAACCTGTCATGATTTAGTTATTTTTATTGATGATCTGTGTAGATCTGTTGTTTTCTTTCATTACCTTCCCCTACCTATGTATATTTCTTCCTTGTCGTTTCAATTTTAAGTATCTTTCATAACAGTCATATCTTGACTTTTTGTTCTGCCCAATTAAGTAATTAGGTTTTCCTTGTTAATCATACTTCCTAATTTAGGTTTCGTCATTGACTGCATGTATGAATTTTCTGTCTTGAGTCACATTATTTTCGATTTCGATTGATGTAGTACTTAACACATTATGCAATTTCGGACTGTTTTTGCAACCATGATTAATCATTTTTAGGTTTTCCTGTTAGTCACCATTGATTTACTAAAGGTTCTATTTGTTAGCTTTATTTGATTGATGCTTAGTTTTTTTTAGATTGCCTTCACTGTCGCTACTTCCCACCTTCAATTGATTGATTACTCTAATTCATCTTCTGAGTTTAGTGTAATCTGAGGGTTAACCATCCACCCAGATTAATCGATTAAATAATAATCTAATTATACAAATTATACACAACTAATTAAGTATACATTTGAACTAAAATACAGTATAATTGACCTAAGTCTAAGAAGTTTAAAATAATTGATTAATCTGAAATTAATCAACCCTTGATAAGGCAACAAAGTTTAGCTACTAATTAATTAAATTAGAATAGAGTTACTTATTACCTAATTATTAAGCTAACTTTCTATAATCAAACGAAGATCCTAGAATGACCAAAATAGTTTAAAAGTTCAGTTTCATAGGATTAATCACTCAATTGACTAAGAGTTAATAGATAAGCCTGATTACACCTAATGAAATTGTTTAAACCAATTAGTTCAATTAACTACTGATTTTAATTCAAATGGTAGTCAATTTGAGTTTAAATTAATTAGGCAATAAGGAATTAGTCACACTTAACTAGTTGGCTTAATTTTAAAAATCATCTAACAACATAGTCGATCTAAGTCCTAGAAATTTAGTTAAGATCAATTAACTAAGTTTAAGAACGAATGATTCACTTAGTCTCACATTTAAATGAATCCAACTTCTTCAATCTAGAAATTAACTTAGGTAGCTTCTTAAAGTATGTAACTAAAAATAAAATCTGTTTAAAACAACTAGCTTGAGGGTAATGGTCTAAAACAGATTCATTTAGTTTAATTAAATTAACCTAAGTTAAAAGAACTGGTTTGACTAACCTCCATTGACTTTAATTAAGTTGTTGATTAAATGACTTAAACATAGTAAGTAGTATGAAAGCCAACTCTAGGCATTTAATCAACTAATCTTCGATTAATTAACTCAACCTTAGTTAAGAACAACTAGTTGTCACCCAAAGGGACCTAACTAGTGTTAGTTAGCTATAATTAAACAATAACCCAAGCAAGTCTAACCCTGGTTACCTAATGGTAATTTCAGAGACTTCAAGGGGCATATTAGGTATTGTAGGTCAAGAAATCAGATATTTAGGGTTAAAATAGTAATTTCAAAAGGGGAATAAGGGCTAAAATATTCTGAAAATAGGCAAGATTCCCAAAAGGATAAGGGTGACAGCTGCATTGGTACTATTTCCAGTTTATTGGATAAGGAATATGCTAAGCATATCCTATCCCAAATGCCCCAATATATACGCACACTTTTTACCACTAGAGGGGATTTTTTTTTGGACTCTTCTTTGAACCTTTTGGACTGGAAAATACAACTTTGACTACTAAAAGACTTGAAAAACAGAAACAAAAAGGATTTGCAGTAGGAGTGGGAAACAATCTGAACTTAGGTTGTCTTGTAGCTGTGGTTTTCTTTCCTAAAGGACTTGGTTTTGTTGCTGACTTGATTCAATCCTTTGGTATTCAAAATCATCTTTTCCTGGATTTCTTTACTGTGATTTTCTTGTTGCTCGTGGGTGTTGTTTGTTGCTGCTGGGTTTCTCTTCCTTTTTGTTGATTTCCATCTGCCTGACCTTTATTTGGTCAGGCTTTCTGTTGTTATATTACTCTTAAAAGTATGTAAAACTGAGTTTTGTTTTTTATGAAATATAAAGACCTGAAATTTGTTGTCTTTCCTCCATGAATCTGTATTTTTATTTGTTCAAACCTATTTCTGTATAAACTTATATGCATGTATATAGAGTAACACATTATGATTGTTTAGTTTTCTAATCTCTGAATTTTACATAAGCCTGTTTCATCTTAAAACTGTCTTTTATATGACTGTGCAATCAATGGTTGTGTTGGAAAACAGCATCAAAGGGCAATGAACTTAACCTCCGATGGTTAAGTTCATCCTATAAAGATGCTTAAATACTAGTCTGGTTTAGGTTTTAAATATCTGGATATTGTTATGAAATAGCACTAGGGTAGATGAATTTGACCCTCTATAATGGTCAAATTCACCCCATATTAGGTGCTTAAGTAGTAGTTTGTCACCCCTTAAGGGTACAAAAAAGGGTAACCAACAGTGGCTTGAGAGTAGGGAATCTGAACCCTTCAAATGGTCAGATTCACCTTCTCCAAAATGCCCAAAGAATCAAAAATTACAAAACAATTATGAGATGAATAGGACCTCTATGGAGTTGAATCTGACCCCTTTCTCTGGTCAGATTCAGTCCATAAAAGGCAAGAACCTATTCTGTCAAAAATTATGTAAAAACATCATCAAGGTTGGGTCAAACCCCTTTATGGTATGACTCATCCTGCGAATGCTTAAGAAC